>JADMNF010000212.1:0-55476 GCA_016097085.2 Sporothrix curviconia
AATAACGGTTAAAAAATTAAGTAAGTTTTTATTTTTAATTATTTTTAATTATTTTTAATTATTTTTAATTATTTTTAATTATTTTTAATTATTTTTAATTATTTTAATTATTAAAAGTTATAAATATTAATTATTATTACTTTTTTAGATTTAATTACACGAATTCGCCGTATTATTACATTAACTCGATACGTATTCGAAATAAAACAACGATTAAATCAAGCTATTAGTTTTTATAAAAACGACGGCTCTTTACCTTCGAATTTTAATATTCGTATTATACCGTACGGTACGTTTTATTTTATTTTCTTTATTATATTAATAACGTTTATATTATTTAAAATTATTTAAAATTATTTTTAAACTATTTTTAAAGTATTATAATAACGTTTTATATTAATTAATTTTTAGATAACGTTACACGATGGAATTCGACGTATAATATGCTTAATACTTTTTTAAAGTTAAAAAAACCGTTAATTCACGTTAATCTCACTTACGAACACACGGAATTACGTCGTATTTTTTTAACCGATGAAAAGTGGAGGGCTATTAAATATTTAACGTCGATTTTCGAAGTTTTTTTAAAACCTTCGATGAAATTACAAGCCGAAGTATATATTACGTTATCGAACGCTTTATTATATATTTACGATATATATGATAAATTAAATACGTTAAATTCGGTATTTTTAGATTTAAAAGAATCTGAATCTAAATTAGTAAGTTTAAATTTACTATAATTTTTAATTTTTAATTTTTAATTAATATTTAATTAATAAACTTTTAAAACGATTATTTTACGGATTTTACAAATTCGATCGAAAAAGGCGTCGAAAAATTTTATAAATATTATCCCGTCGAATTAAAGAAACCGGATTTAAAAATATACAAGCTTTTATTTTAGTTACTCTTTTAAACCCACGTTTAAAAAGAACGCATTTTAAAAGTGACAGATTATTATATTTTTATCCTACGATTTACGACGACGTTATCGATTTATTAAAATAAAATTATAAAAATAAGTTTTTATTTTATTTTAACCGTATTTATTAATAATTATTAAAGGTTTTAAATAATATTAATATAATTAATTATTATTTAAACTAAAAAACGAAATAAATTTATAAAATAACGAAAATTCGTCTTTTACCGAATCTTTAAACGAATTAACACAAAATTATTCGTAAACCACGTCGATTTTAACTACTTCGGATAAAGAAGACGAAAACGATAATAGTAACTATTTAAACGATTTTTTTATTACTTTTACCGATAAAAAAACGAATTTTTAATATATTTAACGGAGCCTTTAGAAATTAAAAGTGTAAGTTATTTTAAATTATTTACCGTTTTAATAATTATTTAACGTTTTAATAATTATTTAGCGTTATAATAATTATTTAACGTTTTTTAACGTTTTATATTAATTATTAATTAATAGGCTCAACCGTTAAATTATTAAAAGTTAAATGCTTTAAAATACCCAATTTTAAACATTTTAACTAAACGGTATCTTACTATTCCAACTGCTTCAACCTTTATCGAACGCGTTTTTTTATTACTAGTAATATAATTACGAAAAGCCGTAATAGATTAAACCCTAAAACGGTTAAAGAATTAGTTTTATTAAAACATTTAAAAATTATTAACGTTAACGAGTTAAATAGATTAATTAACAAAGAATCGAATAGTTTAAAATAATGATTAGTTTTTAAATAGTATAGTTAGTTTTTTTAATTAATGAAAAATCGAATAATTTTAAATTATTACTAATTTTTAAATTATAAAATTAATTTTATTATTTTTTAATTTTATTAATAATTTTATTTAATTTATTATTATTAATAATAATAATAGTAATAACATAATTTATTTATTTATATTTATACGTTTATTTAATTATATAATAATAATATTATAATTTTATTAATTTTATTAAATAAATTTATAAATTTTAATAAATTAAAGAAATTATTTAATAAAAAATCAAATAATTAGAAATAAATATTAATTTTAATATATACTACATACTACACTAGTATACTAAATATAATATTAGTATATTAAATATAGTATAACACCATACTAATACTACAATTAATATACTACATGTAGTACGATACTAATACTACAATTAGTATACTAAATGTAGTATAGATTTTTTCATACTACAATTAGTATACTAATTGTAGTACGGAGTCATACTAGTACTAATTAAAATTACATATACTATATTAGTATAAAATTAATGCTAAATACTACAAATTAATTTTCGCAACCCTGATAATAGATAATTAAAATATGTACGCTTCGCCAACGCCGTCGCCGCTCCTACTTCCACCCGGGCCTCGTGTCCAACGCCATGATCGACCAGCTCAACGTAGGCGACACCATTGAGGTCTCGCACCCGACCGGCGAGTTCTTCCTCAACGTCGACAATGCGAGGCCTTTGGCTTGCCCGGCGCCGGCACCAACTGCTACTACTCGGGCACTAGCAGCAACGCCAACGTGCCCTGGTCCTGCTGTCCGCGGGAATCGGCGCCTCGCCCATGATGGCAATCCTCAGCAGTGTCGCTGTCACGCAGCCGCACCGTGCTGTCACGTACATACACGGCTCGCGGTATGCACCGCCCGTCTTCCACGACACCGTCCGTGACCTGCAGCGCAAAATTGCCGCGCCTCGCACGGCGTACTTTTACTCCGGGCCCACGCCGCACGCGTCGGCTACCTCATCCATGTCGTCGGGTATGGTCGGTGGCGGCTTCGCTGCCGCTGCTGCGGCACGGCGGTCGCGCGACGTGCTGCACGCCTCGGCAACGCCCACAACAACAACAACGCCCGCAACTCGACCATGTTTGTGCGTCGCCACTGGGCGCACACCCACGAGCTATGCCGACGCTATGCCTCCCTCGTCACCCGCCTCGTCCGCATCCACCATTGAGTTCATGGGCCACGTCGACCTGCGCAAGCTGATGACGCCACCGGGCACGCCGCGGTCCGAGGCACCACCACGCCTACAACACCCACCTCGCCGTCGACGCTGACCATCCACAGCCTCCACAGTAGCCACGGCAGCAGCATCGACGACGGTGACATGCTGTTCCTGAACAACGCAGCACCGAGTACTTTGTGTGCGGCCCCGAGTCGTTCATGCTCGACATGGCCATGCACCTCGTCGAGGAGCTCGGCGTCAACCGCCAGCGCATCCGGTTCGAAGCTGTTCTCGACGGGCGATCTTGAGACGGACAACCGCAACGCGCGGTTGGCAACGTTTTGAATGCGTGAAAGACGTGGCGAGGAGGTTTTCTAGGCGACGTGCGTTTCCGTTTGCTTTTTCGGGTCTTTTTCGGGTCTTTTTTCCGGCGTTCCGGTAGTGTGCAGTCTTTGTTTTCCGTTTCTTTTTGTTATATCATTGTAATAATGTCCATGTCTCACCAGCTCAAGAAGATTATGATCCAGATCAAAAACTGGGAAGGAATACCAAGAATCGATTTTTAAACAGTTTCAAAATAATAAATACACCATCCGAAACAAGCAAGCAATAAGATCAAAGAAGAGAATAAATGGGTAGATCTCAAGGATATATCACGTTCATAGTCTCACCCGACACGCCTTGCGTCTCTCCTACAGGGAGTAATTGAACTCGGGGTTCTCGCGGTCCGTCAGATCGTAAAACTCCTGGCCTGCCATCTTGCGGTAGCCCGGCTCGGCACGTGCCTTGGCCTTGAGTGCGTTCTGGCGGCGCCACCAGAAGTAAATGAAGATCACGTCGACGACGCACAGGGCGTAGCAGATCAGAATCGTAATCTCGGCCGGGCGGTAGTTCGGCGCATCCTTGGCCTGGAACACTGGGGCCCAATGATGTTGCCCACGCAGTACGCGATCAGGTACATGGCGGCCACCGAAAGTCTTCTTGGTCCAGCCGGCAATGTTCGTTGCGATGAGCGAGAGAAGGGCGACGAAGAGGAGTAGGGGCCGCCTGGATCAAGTAGTAACAATAAGACGGCCAATACGCTGGCCCGACGAGTTGTTAAGGACCGTAATGAGCAGCATGCCGATTGAGCCAGGGACATGCCCACGGTGCTGATGAGGAGGCGGTTGCGGTAACGGTCGCCGAGGTAGCCGCTGCTAAAGGGGAATGATTTTCGAAAGACCGCGGGCGTGCGAGCAAGAGAGACTGCTCGCTGGTGAAGCCAAACGACACATGAGCTGCGAGAAGAAGTTGGTAATGCCGCCTGAGAAGTTAGTAACGGCCAATAGAAATGAGAAGAGGTCGCGTGGTGAAAAGAATTTTATAAAAGGGGGCAGAAGAGGGCTTGCCATTGGGAATGTTTTGCCACGAGCGTAGTAAAACACAAACGCCCACAACAGGGTCTGTCAGCGCTTTCTTAACTGAAAAACTGAAGTCTTGTTTGCCCTAGTGATACCGCCCGCTGCTGGTTGAAACGGAATGCGCCTCGAATTAGCTTGAGACGCGTGTCTCTCGGAGAACGCGCGTTTATCTGGTTGTCGGGCATGAGCCACAGAAACAGCACGCAAACAAAGCGGCTGTGAAGAGCCAATGATCCAGACAGAGCTCCTAACGGCTTCAGTGTCCATGCCAGGGGGTCTTGTCGTGAAACGGCAATGCAGCTATAAGCCTAATAAAGCACTGATATCGGCTCAACGCCGTTTAAACGAGAACAATGCTCGAACGGGTGCCCTGCCGCGACGGTATATACAGTTATCCATGTAGGTGAATAGGGGCAAAGCGGCGACGGCGCTCAAAGAGGCCAAAAGAATACGCACGGCATCGGCACCGCAAAGCTGTCGACTGGCAGTCCATCGCAGTTCAGCGTAGAAACGCGAACTGCCGAGATTGATTAAGTTGGCCGCCGAATGTTTTAGCCACGCGCATCGGCGCACGCAGTAGTTTTTGCAATCAGATTGATAGTATGCCAAAGTAGAACATTGTTGCGCTGGCCACCAGAGTAGTCTGCCAAGTGAGGTTGGTGTCCGTCTGCATGTCAGTTAGTACACTTGCATCATATTGTCGAAAAATATACGACGTGGTTAAAAGAATAATGGAAGGATGGCGAAAACACTAAACTTGACCCCATATATGGAGCCATACGAACGGTGGTTCTTGTCGAGGTAGATGAGATGCGCCCGTAACAAGCAGGCAGTAGTGGCATCAAGTTTTCCAGTATCTTGCGGAGAAGCTACGCTCTCTTAGGTGTCCATCTGGGAAATTTCCATTCGCCCTGCGTGACGCCTGAAGAGTGGACGAGCCTATCCGGCTCAGTCAGTTGTGTCTGCATCTTGAGGTGCCTCGGGTGGATGCGCTTGGATCGGGTAAGCCATGATGCTGTCCAACTCCTCACGATCTGCCATCTTGGCAACTGGTGGCATACAGCTGCGCAGTCTTCTTTCGAACATCTGCCATAGTGATAAAGCTGAGAGGGAATACGAGGAAGAGAAGTAGAAGAGAACAATGTGAAGAAGCAAGGGGGCAAGGTGTCAAAATAGACTTGTGATCAGCCCTGTAGAGGGGGGAGAACGTTCGAATAATGGAGGGGATTTAAACAAGTTGAAGAGATATGTAAGCTGGATCGAACGAATTTAAAATGCTAAAATTACCGTCGAGTGATTGCTTGATAATCAATACATGGCCTGTGTGTCGAACCTCTTTGTCGTGCGGCATGGGCTCGTGCGCGTGTTTAGTCCGGTGTAATTACGTTTCTGCAACTCATGAAAAGCTGTGCTTTTGCAGAGTATAGATTGTGGCATCATCTGCCAACAATTCGGGGGTGCGTTATCTTGCTTTGTCTTTCTTGTTATCCACGGCCGCAGATTGCCCAAGTTGCCTGCACAAGAGCACAGAGCCGGGCATAGGCAAATCAGCAAGGTTGCTTAGCAAACGATAACGAACGAGCTATGGTCGGTCCCGAATTTTGAAGCAGGTGGCAGTTGATTGCGTGGAGTGAGACAGGGGTGGCTCGAGGATCTCGGAGATCCATCTAGAGAGGCGAGGCAGAAAGGAACGGAAAGGCGAGGAAAGGAAGAGAGCTACATAAAGTATCATTGCGCGATAGGAGGCGGGGAAGTGCCGATGTCAAATAGCAAGGAAATCCCTATCGATGGCTGTAATGTATTCAGCTAGCCTATGGAGGAGCATTGCCGCACTGTCAGTAAATTGTACGTGTGTATTAGTGTTATGCGTTTGAGAACCGGCCGAGCGGCCGCAAGAGCCGCACTAACTCAAAGTCTCCGTAACGATCCAACGCCTTCCCCGCATATTGAGATAGAAGAAGTGCTATCTACTTGGCATGGAGCGTTTGACTGACAGAAATAGGAAAGGAATGCTTTGAGGGATAGGTGCGTCGTATAAAACGAGGAGCTGTCCGTGTTGGGTGGCGATCAGAGCAAGAGCATGTGCGCTGCGCCATATAAAAGAAGCCTAAGCCTGGGTCGTGCTCTCTCTTTTTTCCCTGAGCATTGGGAGGGGAGCTAGTGGAGAGCCATAGCTCTTCCCATTTTCCTCTCTCCTTCTTCAATACTCACTGCAATCTGGGCTATCTTTTGTCTTTCCCCATGTCAATCGTTTATATACTTTTCAAGATACTCTATCTCATTCCCTGTGAGAAGGTTATGAGGAAAAGGAGGGGGTATCACCGTCCCAATTGGGAAATTTTACTAGTAACATATGCGGTTCCATGGCGCCACATCGCAGCAACTGATCGGCATCAGTCATGTTAGTGCCGAAAAGAGGGTTTGCAGTACACATAAGCAAAAGAGAAGGTACTGGCGTGCCATAACTTTAAAGGAGACAGGCAAAAGAAGGGTCATCTGAACGATAAGCAGGATAAATGGGCGAACAAACATGCGAGAGTGTAAGGTCGTTGACAGCCGTTAAATCCGTGCGCAGCAATGTAACTTGAGTATTTAATGACAATTTTTTAATAATTTATTTTTTTTTAAAAAATAAAGAAAGTGGTAAATCGACGCCAGAGTAGAAAAATGCCAGTCATAACGAACCCAACAGCATGCAACCATTTAGTTACATACGGAACATTGCCAAAGTCTGTTCTGGAAATGTCCCTATTTTTGAATGTGCCCGTTCAAGTCAGATAAGAAAGGCTGGCAGTGTAAGCAGCAGGGATCAACTGCACAGGCCAAAAGTAGATATCTCTCAAAAGCACGAAAGAAGATTTCTTTGACCGACCGCATGACCGAGTTATGCGAATTATTTCCTTTCACGCCTACATCTGATCTTTGGGAGCGAATATTTTCTTTTTTTGGTGGTCTGGTCTCTATATTTTCGCAGCAGACCTGCTGTCCGTTCCTCTGCTGTGCGGAGTGACGGTCAGGATAGCTACTCTCTGTGTCTCTCTCTCCGATATACATCTCCACAATAAGCTCTCTCCCTTCCATGACGAGAAAAGTAGAATACAAGAAAAGATAGAGGGCCCGCACATAGTAAAATCCTCCTCCCGAAAATAATGTTCAAATCTTGTACGCGCCCAAATAGCTGACAAAAAGCAAGGATAAGAAAAAAAGGGCTTTCCAGGACATAACGCAATGCGGTAATAGTAACAGATGTGTTTTTCTTCTTCTTCTTCTTCTTCATTGTTCGGAGAGGTCACAGTGCGTAATGGTGCACACAGGCCAATCGATCGCCGAAAGGCACAGACGAAACGGATATGGGCAGGTTGGCAAAAGGCATAAAGGTGAACAGTCGGTAAATTGTTGCTTCGTTCTGTCGAAAGACTGCTTGCCCTCCGATCAGGACTCGGCATACAGACCATCACCGTCTTCGTTGACCTCCGTAAACACACGTCTCCCCGTCCCTCCCCTCGATGCAACACGTTTATCACATGCCCGCTTTACACAACCATCTTGGCCTTGGCCTTGTGCTGCCACTATGCTGCGCGTCAAGGTGGCCAGAGAACTCAAGCTGCTCGTTGGGGGGAGCTTCAGGACGTCCTTGAAGCGGTGGCCGATGGCCATGAGGATGTCGCGTGCCTTCTCCGGGGAGCGGCCCTTGCCACCAGCAGTGTCGCCGTCACCACGTCCCGGGATGGACTTACCGATGGTACGGGTCCACACGCCGATACGGAAGAAGGCCTTGCGCACGTTGACAACGACGCCCATGACCTCGTCGTCGTCCTCGCCCTCGAGGGTCTCGCGATGGCGGCCAACATCGTGTGCAGCCACAGCTCGTCAATGTCAACGTTGCGCTTCTCCCGGAAGGAGTAGGACCACTTGCCGCCGTGCTTGTTCTGGGCATCCTCCCACTCGGGGCGGACGTTCTCCTTAAAAGGTGGTAGTCGGACTTGAGGGCCAGCTCCGAGACCGAGGCAATATTGTTCTGAAGGAGAGAGGCAGAGGTTAGCAAGGAAGAACGGGGCGAGAACAGCACGAGACAAAAAAAACGCAAAAAATGCTGCAGCGCGGACAGAGAACATACATAAATACCCCAGAACTCCTCAACAGAGTTAAAGGTAATAACTTCCTTCAGCAGATCGTTCCAGTTGTCACCCTGTCAGACGTTTGTTAGCACACCAGTCTGTCCACAAAAGTCCCCACTCAGCTCGCCAGAAAAGTCCAGCCTTACCTTCCCGCTCGCGGCTTGGTGAACCACAGGGTCCATCTGTGCATCAGGGGGTGCTTGACAGTAAAGTTTTCCTTGTCGTGGAAGACAGTGATATCGTCGGCCTTGGCGTCGGAAGACGAGGCAGCTGGGGTGTTGCACCGTCGGGCGAGATGGGGATGGTCGTCAGGTCGACCTGTGCAGCAGCCATGATGTCGGTTTGTGGATGTGAGATGTGAGTTGTGAGGTGAGAACGATTTTGATAAGAGTCGAGAGACGCGGGGTGAGGTAAGGCGTCAAGAAAAAGAGAAGAAAGGGAGAGAGGAGATCGAGGACTAGTTGACGGAGGAAGTGGCGAGATCAACAACGACGCGGTGATGGTTGCCGGGGGGAGGAGGGGTTCGGGTGACGCGCTGGAGGAAGGCACGGTCGAGAGCTTTAAGATGTAGGGTCGCAAAAGAGCGTCGCGGGGGAAGGCGCGATCGGGGAGCTCGGGAGCGTTTGCGGGAGGCGAGAGGAGAGTGAAGTATCGTATCCGAGAAGCGAAAAAGGCGGCGGGTAAGTGACTATTGCGCCGGGCAAAGAGTCACAGGGAAGTGCGGTGGTGATGGCGGTTGCGCGATGCAGTGTTGTGGGGGTTGAGAAGGAGGTTGAAAGAGAAGCGTGTGAAAAGTTTCGGTCTGTAGCAGAAAGTGATGTGATGGCCTGTGGTTGGCTGGATTGGGGGTTGTGGAGAAGGCCGGCGGCGAAAAAAAAGCCTTCAAAATTCCACAGCTGCTTTAATGCGCTGCAGGGCTCTGGGGCGGTATGGTGGACGCTAATATGTGGTCACGTGGTCTGACACTCCACTGGACACCTTTCACTGTAAAACATCACGACATTTGACGGCACAACACTCTTTTGTCGTTACCAAGGGAATGATGTGTTGTACCGTGATTATTTAGGTAAATGCTTCCTTTGGCTTATTTTATAGTTTCATAATTGTGCTTATGCGTTTTGCAGATGTTATTTCGAGTTGTAAATAAACTTGTCATATTTTGACATAAGTTGGCTTTTTCACAAAAAAAAAAGCAAAACTTTTATAACACTCTTATTTTATAAAGTGATCCAACAGAAGAGGCCTTTTTGAAGAAAAAAACCAGCGAGAAGATAAAGCCAACCAAAAATGGAATGTCCCCACCTACGTCCCAACTTTGAGTGCTACGTCTTTCCTATTGCAAACCAACAGGCAGGGATGAACTGGCGAGAAATGGCATTCTTTGTTGGTCTGCAACCAGAACTGCATATCTGCATTCGTACTATTGTGTTCTGGCCACAGCTTCCCATTTGGCCCCTTTTCCGGAAAAGACCAAGCTCTGCAACTTGCAGCTGCTCTCGGAATAGTCGTAAAGATGTGTCGTCTACACTCAACTCGAATAAGAAAAAGTAAAAGTAAAAGGGAAATAAAAAAGATCACGGATAGCCTGTATTGGCTTTTTCCCTGACTTCACCACACACGACATTCGACACGCACGTTACAATCTACAATCTTGACAATGCCGCAATTTTCGCAGCCAGAGACACAGATCCCCATGTCTCCTACATTCAGAGAGTTTGAAGACATCAATCCGGACCCGACACGGTACCAGCTCCGGCCACAGCCAACATTCAACAGCGAAACATGTGAGGTCCTGGGGCTCAACGAGAGCTGGTGGGAGCCACTGGAAGAGGTAGAGGCATACAAAGATGCGCGCGCGCCCCTGTCGCTGCCGCGCGACCTCCTGGGCTACGAGCCGCTGCGGCTATGGTTCGGCATGCACACTCACGCAGTGCGAGAAGAACGACGACTGGTTTGAGATGCTGTTCACCACGCTGTTTGAGCTGACCGAGGACCTGTGCATATCCATGTTTGGCGTGGGCCGCTTTGATGACAGCAGCGACGACCAAGCAAAGAAAGGCAGCCCGTGGGCCGACCCGGGCTGTCGCCGTCCTTCCTCTTCTATGCTAGCGAGATCGCCCGCCAGGACAACCGCGACGGCGGCTGGGACGCGCTGCTTGCGGACCCGTGCCAACGTGCGATGATGGTGCAGGGCGTGCTGGCCAAGGCGCTGGACGAGCACGTCTTATCGGCGCTCTTGTTTGGCGGCACGGCGCAGCAGCAGGACGCTCTGGGCCAGTGGGACCGCATCATGCTCCAGGAGGAAGGGTACAAGCGCAAGTACCGGCGCTGCGAGGAGGTGCAGCTCTACCTGGGCGACAAGCACATTGTGACGCCGCACTTTTGGCCGAGGTCGAGCGCGTCACGGCGCAGACGGCCCAACTACTGCTCCGCTCGTGAACCTGCAGCGGGCGCGGGCAGCCCAGGATCTCCCTGCAGGCCCAGGACAACAAGCCCCAGCCTGGCCGTGTTCTACCAGCGGCTGCACGACGTGGTGGCGCTCTCGGGCTATGCATCGCTGTGCATGGCGTGGTCCACGAGCATCTTCCAGGTCGAGTTCCGCAGCCCGGCATGACGTGGAACATCGACCAGGAGTGCGAGGCCGACGAGTACGTGTACGCCTCCTCCGAGGCCAAGGCGCGGGCGGCGACGGCGGGTGCTCACGCCGCCGCGGCGGACGCCAAGGAAACTGACAGAGACAAGAGCGATTGGCACTTTACGTTTATGCACGCGGCCCGCATCAAAATCGTGTCCTGGCCATGCATCACCCGCTTTAAGCCAGAGTGGAACAGGCGCCGCACTGCCGTCCGCCGAGCCACGAGCACGATCCTGAGCAAGAGCCACAACGCGTACTACTACGGTGGACGTGCCGTTGACGTGAAGCCAGGTAGTGGCGAAGCTGATGAAGTCCGTGATGCCCACGAAGCCCATGAAGACTCGGATGCAGCCTCAGAGTGCGATTCGCACGGCGATGCCAAGGCCGTGGACGAGGACGATGAGCGGCCATACCTGCACGACTACATAGACATTCTGCACGCTCAACGTCGCAGAGCCCACAGGCTTTGGTGGGCGCGTTGTCTGGGCATCGCGTGGATCGTGGTCGTCAGTCTGGCGGCATGGGCGTTTGGACTGTCGTTTTGGCCAGAACTGGCGCAGGTGGCGGGTCTCAAGGACGTTTCCGTGTCGCATGTACGCAACGTATGTTACGGTATTTTGGCATCGTGGAGAGTTGATGCTCCGCTCAAGCTGCGGGAGTCGCTGCAGGCCGTCCGTGGCGTTGTGGGCGTAAGCAGCGTCTGAGTCTTGTAAGAGAAGAGATGAAGTGGATGTTTGTAGCTCTGTATTATTTCTCCAGTAGCTATTGAGCTAGTGTATTTAGCAATTCGAGGGCCCAAGCCGCCTAGCTGCACAGGCGCTTAGGCGGTGAGAGAATCCACTAAAAAGTTGCAGAAAAACCGGCAGAAATCTAAAAGTCTAGTTTTTTTGCGCCTTGCCAAAACTGCATCTCCACACCCACCCCCCTCTCAATCACGACGTCCAGCGAAGCCACCACAGTCGGTTTTCAACACATTCCACTCGGCTATATACAGATCCAAACATGCCACTATAGTCTCCACGAAAATACACCCACGACACCCCGACACCCCCGACACCCTCCCCTTCTCTCCCTCTCATCCTACCTCCTCAAATGGACGCCAGCCGCCTCCTCAAGTCGCAGGGCTGGCGCGGCCTCGGCCACACGCTGCACCCGTCCGACGACTCAACCGGCCTGGCGCGCCCGCTGCTCCTGTCACGCAAAGATGACAAGCAGGGCCTTGGCGCAGAATCCGTCCACCGGCGCGCAGCGGCCACAGACCAGTGGTGGCTCGACGCCTTTGACCAGCAGCTCAAGAGCCTGGCTGCGCCGGGCGGCGGCAGCACTGCCAACAACAGCGGCACGGCGACACCGACGCGTCTCGAGATGCTCAGCGGAAACAAGGGCTACAACAAGTACCGCGGTGCCTACGGGCTGTACGCCAGCTTTGTGCGCGGCGGCATGATTGAGGGCACGATGGACGATACGGACGCGACAGCCACCACAAGCACAATCGCAAGCACGAGCACGAGCACAAGCGATAGCGGCAGCGAGGCAAGCACGGCCACGACGACGCCCGAACGCGACAGCGGCGCAGACACTGTAAAGAAGGACAAGAAGCGGAAACGGTCGGGCGAGGACGACGCGGGCGGTGACGACGACAAGCGGACAAAACGGGAGAAGAAGGACAAGTCGAAGTTGAAACGCAAAGAGGGCTCGTCTGGCAGCAATGACGAGAGAAGGGCACAAAAGGACGAGGCCAAGAGGCTTCAAAAGGAGGAGAAGAGGGAGAAGCGGAGAGAAGAAAAAGCACAAGAAAAGGCAGCCAAGAAGGTAGCCAAAGAAGGCGGCCAAGAAAGAGGCCAAAAAGGAGACAAGGGCGGCAGAAAAGGCAGCAAAAAAGGCGACAAAGAAGGAAGAGAAAACGCTGAAAAAGGCCGAGGACAAGGCACAGCGCAAAGCAGAGAAAAAGTCCTCAACCAAAAAGTCTGCATAGCCTCGTCTGTGTTTCTGTCTTGGGCAGTTTTGGTTTTTTTTTTCTTCTTCTTTCGTTTTTCTCTTTTTACATATCATGCATTGGCGTTTGGTATAGCGAGCATACTTGGGTAGATACACAAAGTGGTTTATATTTATATATTACAAGCAGAATAATAGATGGGTATTATATATGTCTGGACAGACGAGTGGCAGTGTCAAGTTCGTGTCGAACAGAAAAAGGACAGACTTGCAGCATTACAGCTGCTTGGGCAGCGTGCCTGGCTGGCCGGTCAGCAGCCACGGCCGACGGTCCCAGAACTCATCCTTGATAATGTCAATGTGCTCGACAGTAATGCGTGCCTTGGCCCGCGCTTCTTGTCGCTCTCAGCCTTAGACTTGGATACGGTCGGTGGCTCGGCCACGTTGTCGGCAGCTTCGGCAGTCTGGGCCGCGTTGCTGCCGGCAGGATTAACGAGCTCGTACTGTGCGTGTTAGTAGAGTCTCTCGTTCCTATAATAATTTTTTTTTATTTTCTTTTTCTATTCTTCTTCTCCCTTTTTTGGTACCTACATCGCGGAACACGACGCTGCCCTTCTTGTACATCTCGGGCTCGTTGTTATAGTTGATCTGGAAGCGCGAAAACAGGATCTCGTTCTTGTCGGCCGAGAATGTACCCTGCGGAGGTCAGTAGATGGTCACAATCTCTGTATTCTCTGCATTCTCTGTTTTGAGAAGACGCACCTTGAGCAGCTCGGTTGCCTCGACGCTGTCCATGCCGCCCTTTTGGACGAGAGCCCAGAATGTTGTATTGTAAAGGTTGTTAATGTGGCCTGCTTGTCAGACTTTAGGGCACCTCGAATATATATATATGTGTGTGTGTTTGAAAAAAAATAAAGACTCTTACAGTCCACCTGTCGCCAACTGAGGTAGTCCCGTAGGTTCTGCACGCTCGGGTAGCACACAGCACGGCCGTCAAATGTCGGCAGCAGCGGCACCACCAAGCGCACATCGTCAACCAGGCCGCCCGTGAAGAACGTGGGCCACAGGTGCAGGTAAAACGCCGTGAATGTCGACACAACCGTCGACACCAGCTTGCTCGCGCGCCGTTCAAAAAGCTGGCAGGTCTTGTGGAAGACAAAGCTGTACTCGTCGCTGACACCGTACGCAAGCACAATATCGGGCAGATCCGCCATGACGGCCTTGGCGGCTGCGTTCATGAGATCAATCGCGCGCTTGTCGTTGGGCTTCTCGAAGCCGTACTGGGCGCACAGCTTGGTGAAGCCGCGGCCATCGATGCGCACGACGATCCATGTGTTGGGCAGCAGGGAGTCCGGCTGCTCGAAAAAGCGGACATACTCGTACCTGGAAGTCAGTCAGTCAGCACTGTTTTCCTCGGATCTTGCTCACGGGGAAAGTGAAGCTTTTCGAAACCGGTTGGTCTTTGAGACCTACTTTGAGTTGGCCATTTTCACGTCGTTTTTACGAGATGTCTGTACCGAGTCTGCTCTTTTGAGGACTGAGGATCTCTGTCAATATGTCTGGATGGGACTTGGGCGTTGTCGCCGCCCTGTGGAAACGACGTGGCCGGTCACAGGAGCAGATCAAAGGTCAGATGGATAAGAGGTGAAAGGAGGGCGCTGGTGGGCAGTCACACCATCCGTGCAGGGAACGGTATTAGGGGCGACCCCTGTCAGCCGAGCCCAGCCTTGCGGCGTGCCAGCACTAGCTTCCTGCTTGCTTTAGCACTTGATTGGCCAACCAAGCCCTGCCAAAACCCGGCTGCAGGCGCTGAGATAGCGCTGGGCGCACGTAACGTCAGCCCTGCGACCGCTAAATTAATTTGTTTTGTCCCATCATTTCTTTTCTTCCGACCTCTTCAAGTGTCGTCGCCGTCGCCGCCGTCCCCCCACACACGCGACACTTTCCCGACAAAACCCCTCCTTCCGTCTGCACGATGAATCTCCTGCTCTCCGAAGACTATTTGCTGCAGGACTACCCGAGAACATCACCAACACAATCCGCTCCGGCCATGCGACCTGTCTGCGCTTCAACCGCAAGGGGACTACCTGGCCTCGGGCCGTGTTGACGGCACCGTTGTCGTGTGGGACCTCGACACCATGGGCGTCGCGCGCAAGCTGCGCGGCCACTCGCGGAGCATCTCGTCGCTGAGCTGGTCGCGCTGCGGCCGCTACCTGCTGTCCGCGTGTCAGGGCTGGAAAGCCATTCTGTGGGATCTGCAGGACGGCCGCAAGCACCGCGAGGTACGCTTCACGGCGCCTGTCTACATTGCCGAGCTGCACCCGTGGAATACGACGCACTTTGTGGCGTCCATCTACGAGGACCAGGCGCTGCTCGTCGACATCAGCGGTCCCGTCGACGTCAAGCACGTGCTACCCTCGCGGCCAAAGCGCCCGCACACAGACGACACGGCCCAGCGCGACAAGTGGGCAAAAGAGGACGCCAAGCAGATGACAACAGTGACCATCTACGCGGCGTCGGGCGAGCACATCCTGGCGGGCACGAGCAAGGGCTGGATCAACGTGATTGACGCGGCCACGCGCGAGGTCATCTTCTCGAAAAAGGCGTGTGGCAGCGTGGTCACGACGCTGCGCCTCAATAGCTCGGGCAAGATCCTGCTGGCCAACTCGCAGGACCGCATCATCCGCTCGCTGCACATGCCGAACCTGGCCAGCCCCGACCTCGATCCGGACACCATCCAGCTGCCCGAGGAGCACAAGTTCCAGGACGTCGTCAACCGCCTGTCGTGGAACCACATTGCGCTGAGCCCACGGCCGAGTACGTGTCGGCGTCGACGTACAACAACCACGAGCTGTACATTTGGGAGCGCCACCACGGCTCGCTCGTGCGCATGCTCGAGGGCCCCAAGGAGGAGCAGGGCGTCATCGAGTGGCACCCGCACCGCGCGCTGCTGGCCGCCTGCGGGCTCGAGACCGGGCGCATTAACATCTGGTCCGTCACGAGCCCGCAAAAGTGGTCGGCCCTCGCGCCCGACTTTGCCGAGGTCGAGGAGAATGAGATTTACGTCGAGCGCGAGGACGAGTTCGACATCCACCCGCAGGAAGAGATCAACAAGCGCCGGCTCGACCTCGAGGACGAGGAGGTCGACGTGCTGACGTGGACCAACACGGCTCGGACGAGGACCTGCCGGGCCTTGCTACGTCTACGATGCCTGCCGGCCCTGTCCCCGTCTTCCGCATGCCCATTCTCTACGACCTGGGCGAGTCGGACAGCGAAGAAGAGTTTATTGCCGTGTCAACCGGCACGATGCGCCGGCGCAGCCCTGGCGACAGCCAGAGCGTCGATCTCGAAGCCGACGGCGCCACGGCAAGAAGATCGTGTGTCCACGAGCACAAAAAAGACGTCCAAGGGTGGACGCACCAGAAGGCGGTAGAGAAGAGGAGAAGGAGGGGAGCTAGGTGTTGGGCATTTTGCAGTGATGTTGTCCGTCTTCTTTTTGTCGACATTCTTTGTTCTTTGCGTTGATTGTTTTGCGAGGCGTTTGGCGCACAACCCTCGTCGGAAAAGGCGTGCACAGGGCGTTATAAAATTAGGATAGGTTTCGTTCCCGGGAAAAGCAATTTGCAAGATATCTTATTCTCTTCCTCGCGTTTGCGTTTCTGCTTCTCTTTTTTCCCTCCCTTTGCTTGTTGTAGCAGCGCATTGTAAGTGCAAGATCGGTCGCTGGAAAGGTCATATGGTGACCGCAGTCGCATGCGTTGGTCGCTGCAAAGCCAGTCCGACAAAGAAGAGGACAAAGCGGCGCAAGTTGTGTCCGTTCGCGGCCGTCGCAAATCGCATCGACAAAGCGCGACTGGCGGCGCGTCGCTGTCTAGCAGCCGTTGGCGGTTTCTCCTAGCTGTGCATCCTCCAGGGCTAGGACAGGGGCTTGCGGGGCACACAGCGCCTGCCCGCCAATGGATTTCCAGCGAGCGCCAGGCTGTTCAGGGAAGTCGTTTCCAGGTGGCAAGGCCTCGACCCTTTTATATTGATTGGTTGACAGGCCTGTATGTCGCGCCTGCCCCGTTGACTCAGCACCCGCATCCAGGCAGCCACCGGCTTCTGGTGGCGTGTGGGTCCTTTTTGGGGGAAGCTGGAGCTTTGATTTGTGCATGACTTGGTGGGCAGTACTTGAAAGGTACTTTGCTACAGTGGAATGTACGTGGCCATCGCTGGTAAAGCGCTCCTTGAACGCACCTCAAAAGGCGGAATATTCCAGAACCCATCAGTGCTAGTACCTTCAAAGTACCCATCTTGCACGTGACGGCTGCTGAGCGCTGTCTGGCAAACGGCAAAACGAAAGTGCGCTAGTCCGTATTCAGCACAAGCGGATTTTTAGGACACCCCAGCAGCAGGAAGGAAGGAAGGAAGCGAAGTTTTTCCCTGCCCTCTCGCCGCGCGCAGCGCTGCTTTTTGGCCTCACTTTCTCCCTCTCGCAACAACCTCCTTTTCGCATCGCCATCTTCCTCCCCCTCCCGCCACGTCGCACGCGCTCGTCCGCCATCGAAAAGCGCGTCGTACATCCTATCGCGAGCGATTTCTCCGCTTTTTGCCATCAATTTCAGCCTGCCGCGACTGGTGCTGATTGATTTTTTTCTCGCACAATCTCTGTAGCGAAAAAAAAACCAGAGCCAAAACACAACGACAACTCATCGCCCACGAGTTTCTACCGCCGAGCCCGGTTTCCCCGACACGTTGGCGCCGATTTCTGTTTCTCGTCGCCGTTGAGGCACGTCCGCTCCCTTTTGGGCTGCCCGGGGTGTCTGAAGTCGACTCGGACGTTAGGACGTTGTTTTTTGTCGTTTTTCGTGTGGATTTTCTTTTTTCTTGACGGTGCGCGCTCGAGATCAGGATCTCCGCAACGACGTGCAGAACGTGACCGCGACAGGCCATCACAGGCTCTCTCGCGCCATCACGACCTCATCAGCGTCGTCTGTCTTTGCATCCTTGCCGCTCTTTTCTTTTCACGTCCACGACCGTGTTTTTGCGCGTGTGAGCTTCACGATCAAGGAGTCCAGGGTTCATTTGTGTTTCCTTTCTTCCTCTCCGTTCATCGTCCCTCCTTACTTTCCGTCATCTCTCACTGTCATTTTCTCTTCTTTCACGACCCTCTTTTGACGACTTTTCATTCTTCTTTCGCGTCCCGCTCCGACGCGTCTTCTTTCGGATCGTTTGATATCTCGCAACTTCGTGTCAACTTTTTTTGCGAATTCCCCACGACGGACAACTCCTCCGTTTTTTCATTCCTTCACGACTGCATCGACTGCCGACGCGTGTCGCGCCCAACCAACCGACAAACATGGCGAACCTCTACTTTGCGCACTCGAGTGCGCCCTCAAGACGATTGAGGAGATCCAGTTCGGTATGCTGTCGCCTGAGGAGATCAAGAACATGAGTGTCGCGCACATCATCTACCCGGAGCGTATGGACGAGACCAAGACCAAGCCGCGTGACGGCGGTGTCAACGACCCGCTGCTGGGTTCCGTCGACCGTGGCTTCAAGTGCAAGACATGTACCGAGAACATGTCCGAGTGCCCAGGCCATTTTGGCCACATTGAGCTGGCGAAGCCGGTGTACACCCGGGCTTCATCAAGAAGACCAAGAAGGTCCTCGAGATTGTGTGCCATAACTGCAGCATGGTTCTTGCCGACAGGGTTAGTACTTGAGAGCAAAATTCCCCCAGACGGTGGTGTCCCTCTTAATTATTTTAAAGAGGTCAACAACGTCGGGGTTTGTTTTTTCGGGTTCTTGATATCTTGTATAGAATTTGTGCTAATCTGAAACTTCTTTTCTTTCCTTTCCTCCCCTCAATGAACAGTCTGATCCAGGAGTTCTTGGCCGCTGTCAACACACGCGACCCAAGGCTCGGTTCCAGCGTGTTTGGGAGTGCTGCAAGAAGAAGAAGCGTTGCGAGAACGAGGCCAAGTCGGAGAACGACGATGAGTTCGACCCCAACCCCGGCAGCAAGCTGGGCAAGCAGGCACCGCACAACCACGGCGGCTGTGGCAACACGCAGCCTGCTGTGCGCCAGACCGGTCTGCAGCTGTGGGCGCACTACGAGGTCGAGCGCGACGAGGGTGGCAAGGTCAAGGAGAAGAAGATGCTCACGGCCGAGATGGCCCTCAACATTATGCGCCGCATCAGCACCTCCGACATTCGCGACATGGGTCTCAATGTCGACTACGCCCGTCCCGAATGGATGGTCGTCACGGTCCTGCCCGTGCCGCCGCCGCCAGTGCGTCCGAGTATCTCCATGGACGGCACCGGTACCGGAATGCGCAACGAGGATGATTTGACGTTCAAGCTGGGTGACATTATCCGTGCCAACGCCAACGTCAAGCAAGCCATCAACGAGGGCTCGCCCGCAACACATTTCGTCCGACTTTGAGCAGCTTGCTGGCAGTACCATGTTGGCCACCTACATGGACAAACGACATTGCCGCCATCCCGCGTGCGCTGCAAAAGAGCGGCCGGTCCCGTCAAGGCGATCCGCGCGCGTCTCAAGGCAAGGAGGGCCGTCTGCGTGGTAACCTGATGGGCAAACGTGTCGATTTTTCGGCGCGTACCGTCATCACGGGTGACGCCAACATCTCGCTCGACGAGGTCGGTGTGCGCGCAGCATTGCGCGCACGCTGACATACCCGAGACGGTGACGCCGTACAACATCAGCCGGCTGCACCAGCTGGTGCAGAACGGCCCCAACGAGCACCCGGGTGCCAAGTACGTGATCCGCTCTGACGGTATCGCGCATTGACCTGCGGCACCACCGCTCGCGGCTGGCCAGATCTCGCTCGGAGTACGGCTGGAAAGGTCGAGCGCCATCTAATTGACGGCGACTAATATCATCTTCAACCGTCAGCCCTCGCTGCACAAGGAGTCCAATGAATGGGTCATCGTGTCGCCGCGTCATGCCTACTCGACGTTCCGTCTCAACCTGTCTGTGACGTCTCCGTACAACGCCGATTTCGACGGTGACGAGATGAACTTGCACGTGCCGCAGACGGAGGAGACGCGTGCCGAGGTCAAGGAGCTGTGCATGGTGCCGCTCAACATTGTGTCGCCGCAGCGCAACGGTCCCCTGATGGGTATCGTGCAGGACACACTGGCTGGCGCGTACAAGCTGTGCCGGCGTGATGTGTTCCTGACCAAGGAGCAGGTGATGGACATTATGCTGTGGGTGCCCGAGTGGGATGGCGTGATCCCGAACCCGGCCATTGTGAAGCCGCGGCCCGCGGTGGACGGGCAAAGCAGATCATGAGCCTGGTGATTCCCAAGAACGTGTCGCTCAAGAGTGGCAACGACGACATGGCGCTCAAGGACGATGGCATTCTGATCCAGACGGGCGAGCTTGATGTACGGCCTGATGACCAAGAAGATTGTCGGTGCCTCGGGTGTGCGGTATTATCCATATCTGCTACAACGAGCTTGGCCCGACTCGGCCATGGCCTTTCTCAATGGCTGCCAGCGCGTGGTCAACTACTGGCTGCTGCACAACGGCCACAGCATCGGCATTGGCGACACGATTCCTGACAAGGACACGATCGAGAAGGTGCAGGCGCAGATCGACGAGCAGAAGGAGGAGGTGCGGCAGCTGACGGCGCAGGCTACGGCCAACGAGCTGGAGGCGTTGGCCCGGTATGAACATCCGTGAGACGTTTGAGAACAAGGTGTCCAAGGCGCTCAACACGGCCCGTGACAAGGCCGGTACGACGAACGCAGGAGTCGCTCAAGGACCTGAACAACGCCGGTCACGATGGCGCGTTCTGGTTCCAAGGGCTCGTCCATCAAACATTTCGCAGATGACTGCGCTGGTGGGCCAGCAGATTGTGGAGGGTCGCCGTATTCCGTTCGGCTTCAAGTACCGCACGCCTTCCCCATTTCACAAAGGACGACTACTCACCCGAGGCCCGTGGCTTTGTCGAGAACTCGTACCTGCGTGGCCTGACGCCCAGCGAGTTCTTCTTCCACGCCATGGCTGGTCGTGAGGGTCTGATTGACACGGCCGTCAAGACTGCCGAGACGGGCTACATCCAGCGTCGTCTGGTCAAGGCGCTGGAGGACCTGAGCGCCAAGTACGACGGCACGGTGCGCAACTCGCTCGGCGACGTGATCCAGTTCATCTACGGCGAGAGGACGCCTGGACGGTGCCAAGATCGAGGAGCAGCGCATGGACTTTATCAACATGTCGCTCAAGGCGTACGAGAAGCGGTTCCGGCTGGACGTGATGAGCCCGGCGCGGTCGTCGGCGCTGGACGCCCTCGAGTACGCCAACGAGATCTCAGGCGACCCGGAGGCGCAGGAGCTGCTCGACACCGAGTACGAGTCGCTGATGGCGGACCGCGAGCTGATTCCGGACGATCAGCAAGAAGCGTCTGACGAGCATCCTGGGCAAGAAGGACGAGGAGATGATGCAGCTGCCGCTGAACATTGTGCGTTATCATCAGCTCGGCGCAGAAAGCTGTCTTAAGATTGACGACGCGCAGCGCAGCGACCTGCGGCCGCAGGACGTGATCCCGGCGCGTCAAGAAGATGCTCGACAGCATGGTGGTGGTGCGCGGAAGCGACCCGATCTCACTCGAGGCCGACAAGAGCTCGACGATCCTGTTCAAGGCGCAGTTGCGCTCGCGGCTGGCGTACAAGCGCCTGGCCGTGGATCTGCGGCTTGTCGCGGTTGGCGTTTGAGCATATCATTGGCGAGCTCAGCAACCGCTGGGCGCGCGCCAATGGTGAATCCGGGCGAGATGGTGGGTGTGCTGGCGGCGCAGTCGATTGGTGAGCCCGCCACGCAATGACACTCAACACGTTCCATTTCGCCGGTGTGTCGTCCAAGAACGTAACGCTGGGTGTGCCGCGTCTCAAGGAGATTCTCAACGTGGCCAGCAACATCAAGACCCGTCGATGTTGGTGTACCTCGACGACGAGGATGGCCATCACCCGACACAGGAGCGGGCCAAGGAGCTGCGCAGCATCGTGGAACACACGAACCTGCGGTCGGTGACGGCCGTGACGGAGATCTACTACGACCCGGACGTGCGGTGGACCAACATTGCCGAGGACGAGACGATGCTCGAGTCGTACTTTCTCATTCCAGAGGACGTGGCCACGAACCTGGACCAGCAGTCGCGCTGGATGCTGCGCATCACGCTCGACCGGCAAAAGATGCTCGACAAGGGCCTGTCGATTGAGGACGTGGCCAACCGCATCAAGGAGGAGTACCCGAGCGACCTGGGCGTCGTGTTCAGTGATAACAACGCCGACAGCCAGGTCATCCGCATCGCACGGTGCGTCAGTCGGACGACAAGGACGACGAGAGCCAGCAGGAGGACGACGTCATGCTTAAGCGCCTCGAGACGCATCTGCTGGACACGCTAACGATGCGTGGCGTGCCCGGCATCGAGCGTGCGTTCCTGAACAAGGACACGATGCTCATCCGCACCGATGACGATGCGCTGCTGGCGGCCAAGGACGACCCGCGCTCACGGCGTGGTACCTGGACACGGAGGGTTCGGCGCTGCGGGCCGTGCTCGCCGTCGACGGCGTGGACCCCAAGCGCACGTACACCAACGACCTGCACCAGGTCGTGGATGTCTTTGGCATCGAGGCCGCGCGGTCGACGCTGCTGCGCGAGCTGACGGCCGTGCTGTCGTTTGATGGTTCGTACGTCAACCACCGCCACTTGGCGCTGCTCGTCGACGTCATGACGTACCGCGGCAGCATTGCAGCTGTGACGCGCCACGGCATCAATCGCGCGGACACGGGTGCGCTGATGCGCTGTTCGTTTGAGGAGACGGTCGAGATTCTGCTCGAGGCCGCGGCTGTGGGCGAGCTCGACGACTGCCGCGGTTATCTCGGAGAACGTCATGCTGGGCCAGCTGGCGCCGATGGGCACGGGCCACTTTGAGGTGCTGCTCGACCCCAAGATGCTTGAGACGGTCATCTCGGACAACTCGCGCATGGGCCTGATGCCCGGCTGACGGTCAAGGGCAGCCAGCTCGAGGGCGCGGCTACGCCGTACGACACGGGCTCGCCGCTGGCGGACTCGGGCTACCTGAGCATCAGCTCGTCCGCCATGGGCAACTTCTCGCCGATTATGGGTGCGGGCTCCGAGACGCCGGGCGCCGGCCTGGGCACCGAGTACGGCGGTTCCGGCTTCGGCGGCATTGGCGGCTACTCGGGCGCCAGTCCCCGGCCCACGAGCCCGTTCAGCACGTCGCCGACGTCGCCCTTCAGCAGCGGCTACTCGCCCTCGTCGCCTGCGCAGGGCTACTCGCCGACGTCCCCGATGATGGACATGGGCGGCCGCTTTGCCTCGTCGCCGCAGTTCAGCCCGTCGTCGCCGTCATTCTCGCCGACGTCGCCCATGATGCGGTCCACGAGCCCCAACTACAGCCCAACGTCGCCGTCGTACTCGCCAGCCTCGCCCATCGGCTGCCCGCCACTACTCGCCGACGTCGCCTGCGCAGTTTCAACTCGCCCACGTCGCCATCGTTACTCTCCGGCCAGCCCCCAACTACAGCCCAACGAGTCCCAACCTGCACTCGACCAGCCCGAGCTACCCCTCGCCCGGCCTCGCCCACGTGGTCGCCGACGTCGCCCGAGGCCTACTCGCCCACGAGCCCGGACGTTCCCAGCGGTCGCCGAACCAGCAGGCGTCGCCTACGAGCCCCAGCTACTCGCCGACGTCGCCGACGTTCTCGCCGCGGACGCCGGGCCGTGCACCGCCGGCGACAGAACTCGTACTCTCCCACCTCGCCATCGAACAACCATTAATGTGTTTATAGTTTTATTTCAAGCCTTTTTTTGTCTCATCGCATTTTCAAAAATGTTTTTTGCTTTGCCACTATTTTGTGTAATCTGCGCGTCTCGTTTCATTTCTTTCCATTCTATTTGACAAAACAGGGCTTTTGTCACGGTTGGGTTTTGTTTTATCTATACGCCTGCTTGATTTCTGTGTGTCTTGCGCTGCTTTCTCTCCGTCATACTTTCCTTACTACTTTTTTAAAATCATCTGTCACAATACATCATAGAGAAAGAGCCTGTGCTTTTCCTGCGTCGTTTTTCATTTTGTCTTCTTTTTTTCTTTTTTTTCTTCGCGTTTTCTTTGCTATTACACTCAAAGCCAAGGGGCTCATTGCCTCTACAAGATTTCGTGAGCGGCCGGAAGGGATATCGGTTTGATTTTTAATGCGCTCAACTTTTCTATTCACAAAAAAATACTGGTGCAGGAAGGTGAGCCGAGGACGGGGAAGACGAAAAATTGCCATTTTCCAATACTTTTGCTTAACTGTTTCTTTGCTTTTCTCTTTTCTCTTTTCTCTTTTTATTTTTTTATTTTTTTATTTTTTATTTTTGTATTATATTCGGTCCTGCCTACACTCGAGCAGCGACGAGAAAAAAAAATATTGCCTGGGGTGTATTTTTGCCCACTGCGGCCAAGAGTGGAGGAACAATGGGAATCTTTTTTATTTTTCATTTATTGTATCCTAGAACGAAAGCACAAGGGTCAAACAAGGAGAGGAAGGAGAGGAAAAAGGCTGCGATGATGGCTGAGGAGGAAGACTTTGTTTTCCGTTTTCAGACCAAGATTGGCGACACACATATTCCTACCGCAGGCCGACGACGACGAAGATGACCTGAATAAAAAGAACAAAAATTAACCACCAAAAAAAGACAACAACGAGATGGATCGAGACGACGGGAAATTATCCGACCGCACCGGCGCGAATTAAACAAATCTTTTGAAAACCCGAAAAAAGAAGAAAAGAAGAAGAAAGAGGGCGAAACCAAGGAAAGGAAGAATTGTCAGAGAAAGGTGCAGTCTTGTGCAAGAGAAAAGGGGGGAAGATGCTATCTGTTTTGTGCTTTTGTTTTGCTTTCCACCCAGATTGCCATGTGCTTTGTTTACTGCCCATACATCGAGAGACTAGAAAATGGAGAAGCTTCCTCTTCACGTTGGTGCGCGTTCTTGCCTCTTGCCGTAGACTCTACTGTCTCCACGATCTTGCTCGGATGGCACCTGCCTGTAGTTGTAGATGCTTGCACCTTCCTCGTCGTCCGCGTCGTTGCCTGCCGGGTGCGCCTTCCTCATCCCGCACGTTCGCTCACCAGATACAGAAGGAACAGCCCCTCAACGATTCGGTAACCTTTCCTGTTCTGCAAGACAACCACGATTGCACTTTCCCTCTCTCTTCTCCTTCCTCTGCTGCATGTCCTTCGCCTCCTCCCCCCCCATTCTCATCTTCCTCTCTCCTCGTACATGAACACTTTGCATTTCGAGAGCGAGAGTTGCCATGCAGCACGAAATCCTTTCACACACAAAAATATAGCCTATCACATATCAATGCAGCCCGACTGCAGCCAGCAACAGCCCACCCCCTCTTTCGCCAAGCTCTTATCGCAGCTCTCCCAAACAGGTCATTCGACGCGAAATGCAGGTAGGTAACGGCGGACCAAACACTTTTTCTCTTCTCTCCTTTTTCATCTTGTCCTTCTCTGAATATCATGCCACCGTTTGTGGTTTATGGCGAGGCTTTTCTGTGTGCACACCCTCTTTTGTTTCCTGTGCTTACTTTTGCCTTTTGCCTTCTGGTTGCTGAGTTGCCGATTAATCTGACCTGTTTCTTTTTGCACAGAGTCGGACCATATCGTCATCTTTCATGATGCCCCTTCTTCTCGCCGCCTCCCAACTGTACGATTTCCTTGTGCCGCGCATTCTCCGAGCTCTGATAGATGCGACACATTGGTTCTTGTGTAGGCGCTGGAATCCGCAGGACAAACTACACCACGGCGCATCGACCTGCCCCGTTTTGCGCGTGGGCGTGCTGGGGAAAAGAAAACCAGCCTTCCAAAAACCGAGCTAACTGATTTTGCTGTCAGACGGAGAGCGAGTGAACACACTGGCCCGGCCTGTGCCCAATACACGAACTCACATGTGCTTACATCACGGGACGGGCTTGTGCTAACTCGCATCCACAAGAAATAGGCAAAAACAAAAGCCCAAACAAAAACAACCCCTGGCTGGGCAAGGCACGAGATCTCGAATTCCCAATTGCTCCCAGCTGAGAATTGAGCCGCGGTGCTCACGTGTGGGCGGGTGCTTTTCTGTTTTTCGACTTCTATATTCAGTTCCGGGTCTCTGGGCTGGTCAAAGCAACGACACATGCCCGGCTGTTGCTCGGAAAAGAAAACCGGTGACCTCACCAGAGCGCGCAAACAAAGGCGAGAGACAGCATGAGGATCCGCGCGGCGCGGGGGGTCTCACTTGGCTTGGTCACCCTTCCTTTGTTTGCTTTTATCTGGAGCTACATCTTCTGCAAGCAGGAATCTCACTGATCAGTGCGGACTCGAGACCCCGAGAGGCCCAGGTTCCCCTGTTTGCAAAGCAGTCGAGGCAGTATCTACGAGTACGATATTGTGGTGAGCTTGAGAGTACTCGGCAAAATCCGCAAGTCTATTGTTTCTCATCGCTCGCTACGATCTTCTGCCTCTGTCCTTTTGTTAGCCAACGGGGATGGTCAACTGAACGGGAAAGTAGAACGAAAAGGAGGCTGCACATTTCTGCTTCTTCTTTTGTGTACCCTTGTCGCTGCCGCAGATCCCTCCCCCGTGCACAACTTTTGCGCCGCTCTGGCCACTTTTTGGTGCTTCTCTCCCTTGCTGTCTTTTTGTGTTCTTTTGTTCTTTTGTTCTTTTTTATTTGCTTCGGAGAAGAAGGACGGACTAGCTCGGACTTTTTGTCCGTCTGTGATGGTGTCTATGGGTTCTCTCATGTCAACAACCACCCACGGCTAATGACAGCCCCAGACTGTCACGGTCTGTCCTTAGGGTTTACCGGCTAGCCTCGGGAGTCGGGTCGTATCACTGCCACGGCCAGAACAAGACATTGCAAGCGCTTGCAAGTGATCAGAGGATCAGCGGCATGAGGATGAGAAAGATACCGAGAGAAGAGATAAGAACATACGAGGTACGTTTTCTTTCCAGATGAAAAAATAAGAGAGAAAGAAGGGGACGAGAGAAAAAGATAAAGAAGAAGGGGGACGAGGAGCAAACGCGAACGAGGGAGCCACAGCCGACTACGATTCAATTTCAATGGTATCGCTCCAGGGACCCCAGCTACCCCGGCGCACCCACCCGAGATGGCCCCATGACAGCAGATCATCCGGTTGGTGCGATTCACAGGCCTTTTTTTCTGCCCTAGCTCGTCATTTCCAACGCACACAGATATCGTACATGACTTTGTCTCCCCAGTATTACCCCGCAAAAACTTCTGGCCAAGGCCTGGCCTGGACGAGTCTGCTTGTTGGCCTGGCCAGCCTTCCTCGCTAGGCCCTAGTGCTCTGCCAGCCAGCCAGTCCACCATTGTTGCGTTCTGTTTTCGTTCCCTTCACCCATACCCATCCATTCCTGGCTCAGATGCACGGACGCGCCAGAAATCAAAATAAGACGAGATACACCACGCCGTCATGTCGATAGCAACTCTTCAAGCTCTGCAAGCTTGCCAGCCCTGCTTAACAAGACGTCTTTGGGAACGTCTTCCTTGCTGCCTTACCTCCCATAGCTCCCGGGAAATATTCTTTTTTTGTACCGAGAAGTTTCCCAGAAAGCCCAATCAAGCGTCGTGTTGACGCGTTGGCTGCGATTGATAGACCCGAGTTTGTGCAAATCGCAGACGGACAGTCTCAATCAAGGCTGCTTGAGGCGGCCAGAGGATGTCGAAGCCTTCGCCCCTTTCTCTACAAGGATGCCTACGATATCTACATGTTTGTGAGATACGAGGAGGGGCAAAGGAACGAGACAGAAGAGGCACATGGCAAGCTATCTGCAATGCCCTCCTTCACTAAAGTCCTCGCTGGGACGGGCAGTTTGAAGCGCGCTGGCTGTCCACCCTCGCCTACCTATCTCATTTTATTTTTTGCTCTTTCCTTCAGCCTAGTTCTTTTTCTTTGTTTTCTCTTTTTCTTTTCTGTCCTTCTTCTTTTCTACTTGCCCCATTCAGCCAGCATAAGTCGCGGGGGTCACCCCTACAGCCAAGCGGTGAGCGCGGCTACCCATGGCTCTCCGCGTGTTCCGCAGGCTGGTGCTGTCATTGCATAATCTCCCTGTCGGATTTCCCTCGCATTTTTTGTGGTTTTTTTTTCATTCACTGATCGTTTTATCAAATTTTATCTTGTTGGTCAAGTGGCTACTGCCATGGCAACCCCACGTGTGATTGCGGTGGTTATGCCTGGCCAGTTCCATGCCAGTTCCATATGCCAGTGCATTTTTCATTCTTTTTTTCATTCTTTTATTTTTTTATTCCTTTTCTTTTATTTTCAAAAGCTGAGCCTGCTGACCAACAAAAGACACACAAACTGCAAAACGGCCGACTGCATTGCTCCAAGTTTCGTGCGTATATACTTTATGAAATCTCTGGGGTTGCATGTGAAAGCAGGATTAAGTTTCAAGTGAAGACGAGAGAAGAGATGGGGCGGGATGTACCACGTTTCCACAGCCCAGACGACAGAGTGGCCTTTCACTAGACATAACACCCACCACGGTCCGCGGCGACGCAAACAAAGAGAAAAGACGAGCGAGGAGAAGAAAGACGAAAGGGAAAAAAAAAGAGGCGAGGCGAGATTCCAACCCTTCCCCTGACAGAACCCCAGCGGGAACTAAATTCCCAAATTCCCAAGCCTGTCCTATTGTTCGGTTATATGGACCTTTGCGGCCTGGTTGCTACGCTTGGCGGCTTTGACCCGTATTTTGGCGCGCAGGGGACTGACAGCGAAAGGGTCTGTAAGCAACCCATCCAACCCATTCTCGCATTCTCGTCTATTCTCTGTCCGTTCCTTCCCTCTCTCCCTCTGTCCTTCCTCTGCCAACCGACTCAAGTGAGCGAGACAGCAGATCGCCCCCACTGCTGGCATCTGCCCAGGACGGGGAGAAGGAGAAATGAAGAGTAAGATACAAAAGGATTAAAAAGAAAAGGAAAAAGGATGGCAAAGAGAGATATACGACAGGAAGGACTGGGCTGAGGGCAGCACTATAATAACGCCCTTGCCTCGTTCTTGGACGGAATATTATTTTCCTTCTGCCCGTTTTGCAATCATTATTTTTGATTCTGCTAATTTCACTACCCCAGACCCAAAACTTTGCCTTAAGCCAGACTAACACGGGCGCTATCCAGGTTGAAGCCAAAAAAGTGCTCTCCTGATTCCACGAAGGTTTCCTGCAGGCCTCTTCCTCTCCTCCTCCGGATTTGTTTTATAACAGCCCCCGTCCCCCTTTCTTCTTACATTCACTGCCAACTTTTCTTTTTCCTCCTTCATCCTGCTCTCTTCTTTGTCAATATCTACTTCCTCTTTCAACGTCCAACTCAGCGTCTCCTTGTCTATTTTCTACCCGTCTACTCTCACGACTCTACAACTCTCTTCTCTTCTACCAACAAACCGCATCTCTTCTTTTTCAAACCAACTCTTCACACAACCAAAAAAGAAAACAAAATGTCGTCGCCGATGAGATGGCCGCCCTTTGCCGGCCAGGCCCAAGAACTTTGCTCCCGTCAACGACCGCCAGCCCATGTTCTTCCTCTCGCTGGCCCCGGCCACGTCGAAGCTCGTACCCCCCAGAAGCAGGCCGCGGTCCCCGAGACCCCGGTTTCGTAGCCGAAGGCCGTTGTTTTCTGCTGCCCGCCTCCTTGCACCGAGACACTCTGTCGCCGTCGACCCCAAGCAGCGGGCCGCAGCTCCAGCCTCAGCACACCGGCAGCAACTCCCGACGCCGTCGGGCCTGCGGATCCCTGACAAGCTCGGCCCCGTACCACTGGGGCGAGCAACCCTCGACGACCACCAAAGCAGGGACTAGGGCAAACGAGGGTTTGACCATTGAGTTAAAAAACCCACTCTATGTGCATAGGCAAACGGGGACGAAAAGAAACAAAGACGAAGCAACTTCATGGGGCATCAAAAAAGTAGATTTTTTCGAGGAAAAATAAAGGGATATAGAAAGGGGATTACAAAAGCGAAGGGACGGGAGCGGGACACCCAGGGGGACTCGGGCATTTATGTTTGTCTCCCAGAGGGCGCATTGCTATTTAAATTTGCTTTTGGTTTTTTTTGTCAATTCTGCCTGTTTTTGGTTTCAGCATCAAACTGCATCAATCGTTTCCCATCATTCTGCCACAAAAATTGTCGGGCAAAATTTGTTTTTATTTTTCATTCTTCTTTTTTTTATTTGGGCATTTCATTTCCCCTTTTTTACGAGTTTTTCATGATCATCATCGCCATAGTCGGTCGACTTTCATTAAAAAGTAGAAACAAAACCAAATGCAATCCACGACAGGCAGGGGATAGTGGACTACGCTGCCTTCCTGTCTTGTTTTCCCCTGGTTACTCTTTTGCTTGCCCCATCATTAATGTTCACGACAGCCGCCATAATTGACAAGTAAGAATGCTTTGTCGATACGGGATGGGGCCTATGCTAAAGGGGACAAAGGGAAGGTATTGACTAGATCGGGCCGGTATGTAACACCCTTTGGGAAAGCCTTGGGAACCAGGAGTTTTGCCTCGCGTTCATTTCTTCTTTACCCCCCCAACGTAATGGACCAGGCTCGACAGACTCCGACCGTCCGGCGGGCTGACGCGGGGGCAGAACAAAAAAATTGGGTGGAGTGCGGGGGCGGGGTTTGGGGAAGACCATTGCAAGGTAAAAAACGCGCGCGGGACAACACTCGGGCAATTTTGCCTTGGGAATCGCTGGGGGGTCAATATTCTTTCAGGCTTGTTCTTTGTTCCTTCTTCTGTTCTCTTCATTCTTTCCCTGTGTAAAAAGACGCAGTGTCAGCTCGTGTCATACGAATTGCAATCAGGGGTTAAACTTTTGCCATTTTTTTATTCATTCCTTTTTATTTTTATTTTGTCATACTCGGCTTTTTTCTCGGGGCCTATATTGCTCCCCTCGTAGACTTCTCAGCCAACGCCCCTTCAACCCACGGGCTTATTTCTATTATCCAATCGGAAATTTTGTCCACGGTCTTTTTTTCTTTCCTGACCGTGACCTTGTTGTGAAACGATTCCACCTGCGTGGTTTGTTCGCTCGTGGCCGTTCACTCGTTCGCCTTGCATTCCCCGTCACGAGTGCATGTGCATGGGAAAGACGAAATGGCTGCCTGCCCGTTGCGGTCGCTTTCCTTTTCTCGCGGCTCTTGTCCTCTCACGCTCATCGATGGCAAGACTACGAATGCAAGAAAGAGTCATCTACGTTGTGTCAGGAACAAGCTCACTTGTTTCTCCGTAATTGATCACCCACGCCTTGGCGCCTCTCAATATAAACAATCTCCGCTTAGATCTTCTCTTGGACCCCTCGACATTCTCTCGCCGTACCGGACAAGAGCCGAGTCGTTCGTACGGAGTACAGCTTTTTGTTTCTTGGCCGTTCTTGGCTCTTGGCACAAGTCAGCTGCCGGTCTGGATGCAGAATGAGAAGGCAAAAAAAAACAAGGGAGTGAGGCGAATCCGAAGATCTCGACGATCGTTGTACGTCGCCTGTTGTTTTGTTGTCTTGGACAAGCGTCTGCCACCACAGGGCTTGGCATCTGCTGTGCATTCGGTGCCGAGAAGGTATAGGGTAAGAGTGTGGGACAGAGAAGGGAAGCAGAGAGATGAAACGGGGGGAAAGTGACGACACAAGAACACAAGAAAGTGAAAAGAAGAAAAGGATAAGTTTTTTTTTCTCTTTTCTTCCCTCTACTTTTTAAAGAAAAGCGGGAGGAAAACGTGGCGTGTGTAAAAATTGAGGGTCTGAAAAATACGCAGGGCGGGGTAAAGTGCCTGAGAATCGGATTTGGATGGCAACGCAGTGCTTGGTTTTTCTGGTCCAAAATTGTGTTGGGAGAAGCAACGTCGATGGTTGAAGATGTGGTTGAGGGAAAGATACCAGCAAAGGCTGAGAGAGGAAGTGGGAAGGACATTGGAAAAACAGAAGGCGCGGAGAGGCAGGCCGCCAATTACCCCTCCGTACGGAAGGAGGCACTTGGCGAGAAAGGAGAGGTGGCGTGAAAAAGACGGTAGGAGGCCATCGGATAAGAAAGAATTGCCCCTGAGAAAAGAAAAGAAGGCAACCGCATGATGGGATTTGTCAAAAAGATGCGAATTGGCATTCCCCGTTTCCAGGGGCGAGGCATGCTAAAACATATCCCACAAGCGCCATGAAACCCCATACAGCGCTTGTTCAGGCGCGTACTATTGCACCTCACTCATTCCGGAAGACGAGTCAACCTTGGAACCACGGCCACCACTGGCGGCGCTCGCACCTGCCGGCCACGTTTTGAAAAAAGTGTTTTGGGGGGTCAATACGCGCTGAAGCTTTTGAAGCATTTTGAAGCTTTGAGAACAAGGGCTTCGCTATTACGACAAAACCAACGGGCAGGCCTCCTAACAGGCCGCCACAACCCCCGGCATGGCATCTCCTTCGGACAGCTCGGTGACATCGATTTCGCGACGCGCAAGGGAAGGCTCACCAGATGCATCCAAGACACCACTATTTCCAGCAACCTCAAAATGGCCCTCATCACAAATGTCAAATAATATAACAACGGTCACCAAAGAAAAGCCACCAAGGATAACAAACCCATTATATGTACGCCCAGTGTTCACCCCCTAAAGGTCGGCCTGTGCGAGACATTCCATACCCAAAACTGCGTTACCAGCATCCGCGTATAATGCTGGATAGAGAAATGTGTATGTATCTTCCAAAATTCGCAAGAAGAGATTGATCTTCAAAAACATTCTTTGCTAACAGTCCAGACGGTAGAGGCCCATCCACTTGCTGACCAGTCCTTGGGGCTGCCGGCGGGCTTCGGATGCATTGAGTCTACCGTCTCGCTACCTCTATTGGGTCCCTGACGACCACAACAGCGGACACGCCGGTTCCTGCTGGGTCATGACTGCCCCCGGCCAGCCACCTGTCCCTCTTGGCCTCGCTGGCGCGTCCACCCGGCGTACACAAACCCGTTCCACAGGAACGGCAGCTTGATATGCGCGTGCCGGGCACGCCATACATGTACCGGGTCCGGCACGTGCTGGCAGTGGCAGGCCCCGTGGGTGCCGAGAATGGCGAGCGCCTTGAAGTACCAGGACACACGGGGCAAGCGACGTCGTCCGCAAAAGCTGCCGCAGCAAGGGCGCGAGCGGCCGCCACCACTGGGCGGGGACGTGACAGTATATGCGCCATTCACACCAACGCAACAGCACCAGCACGGAGCCGGAAGCCAGCTAGCGCAAACCGCCCTCGACGAGCGCTGGCGGGCATCCGGCCGGGCAATCAGGTATCGTCGCTCAACACGGGCCGAGCTACGTCGACAGCCAGACCATGTCGTGGAGCGACGATGAATTTATGGAGGTGGTGGGAAACAGACGAAACCGAAAAGGAAGAGCAAGGGCAGGGCGCAGAAGACGTGTTCCATGGGGGAGGCGGGGACGTATTCAGAAACGACGGTAGAAACGGACTTGATGGACGCCACCGGCTGCCGCCGCGGCATACGACAATGGCGACGACGACGATGACAACGACTTTTGCAGACGAGGACAATGACGAAGACGCCGTCAAGCAGCCGAATGGCCACACGCGATGGTGTGTGGGTGCGCGGCCCAGAACTTCTGGCGCGTGGCCGCTGTGGGCGCTAACGTGCAGTGTGCGCGAGCCGGAGCGCTGGCGGTGCTGGCAACCGTGGCTGACGCTTATGATGGTGGACGTGCTGGAAGCGGATTTTGTCGAGCGGCTGCAGGACATTGCGCAAGGCGACGGCGATGGCGACGGCGACAACAACGGCGGCGACCCTCTACGACTCCGCTGCTGTTTCAGTACTTTGAAGCGACGACAGCGGCAGTGGTGCACGGTAGCAGCAGCACGACGAATCTGCGGCACTTGCATCAGCCATCCTCGCAGATGGTCTCAGCCGCGCAGCGCTGGCCCGGGAAATATTTGACAAAGAGACAGTCATCACCAGCGGTTCGGCCGCGACATAAGCACGGCGCGCCCGTGCGGAAACTCGACCTCGATAACGACAAGTTTGGCGACTACAGCGACGACGACGAGTCTGCGCCCCCCACACCCGAGTCGTCACCCTCCCCCTCTCCTTCGCCTTTTGGCAAGAAGAGGCACCAACAAAGACGTCCACCAAAAAGACACTGTCATCGTCGTCGTCGGCATCAAAATTCGCCGAGGTCGAGCGACTGTCCCGGCTTTCTTAGAATCGCTTCCTCTTCGCCGTCGCCTGTTCTACCTCGTGGCTCTTGGATCTTTCTCTACTTCCCGGATGCCTTTGCCACCTCTGATGCCCTCTACCGCGCGTTTGCCCAAGGTGCTGGCGCGAGGCAGACATTTCCGTCTTTGCCGCCTTCGTGGCTGCACCGCCACCACCGTCTGCCTTTTCGTCACCGACGACTGTGCTCCGTTTGTCTCCGGACAATTATCTTTGTCGGCCTGTTGCGGCACATCCTGTTCACGCTACCTGCCCGCCTCGGCGCCGAAGCCGGCACATCGTTGACCCCGACGCCATCGTCACGTCGCTGCCGTCGTCTTCCGCGTGCTCGAGCGCTGCTTCCTGCCCTTTGCCGCCAACACCGTGCTCCTGGGCGCGAATGTGCGCATGGCTCTGGCCCTGGAGAGCCTGTTCCGCATTACCTGGCAGCCAGCACTCTCTCCCAGGGCGACGATGAGCTGCTGTGGTCCCGACGTTACAGAAAGCTGCCGAAGCAGGCGTCCATGCGCGCGAGACGCGGGCCAAAGAGCAGCAGTGGCAGAGTCCGAAGCGTACGGCCGGGACTTGCTAAAGAGGTCGGGCAGCCGGCTGCTGGCCATGGTGCAGCTGGCCAGAATAGACGCCGGCGAGCCCGAGATGGTCCTGGGAGATATCTGAGGCGGGGAGGTAATTTGAAGGAGATGTTCTTTCGTGTTACTTTTGGTGGGAAAAGCCTGTCTAAATAAACGCCTATGCTATACCAGTACCCGCACACTGAACCTTGTGAAATGTACAAACTAGACGAAGCAAACACTTGCATATATATATATATTATATGCATATACATATACACGGCAAGATGCCCTCTTTCCCCCTCACCGCTTGCTCGCCGGCGGTGTCCACTGTCCCGGCTCCATGTCTCGCCGAAGGCACCGTGGCCCTGTGCCAGCTTCTTCGCGCTTTCCAAGGGTCGTTCTTTGTTGCTGTGCTGCTGTCGTGGCTGCTGTCGTGGCTGCTGCTTGCTGATCCTGCTGCACCGGCTCTCGGTCTGCCGGCGGTGCCCTGTGATTTTGCCGCCCGCCCGCAGCTGTCGCGGATATCGCCGCCACCGGCTCTGCTGCCGGCCGGCTCCTTGGCCTCGTCTGCCGGCAGAGCTTCAATCGGCCCGTCCACTCTCTTCGCGCCGCCCACCGCGCATCTGCCGCGCCGCCAGGATCCGCATCTGCGCCTGCGCGCCAACTTCGCGCTGCTGCTCTTCTAGCGTTGGCGCGTCTTCCCGCACGTGCCGGTAGCCACTGGTGCCACTGCGGGCGACACCATCACCGCGCCCGGGTGCGTGCCCCGGGGGTATTTGACGATGCGCCGCATGCGGATGCCGTCGCCCGGCCGCGCATTGGCCATGGCTGCGACTGGCTGTGGCGCAGGTCATTGAACTCCCAGTACGTGTTGCCGTCAAGGGTCGCGCCCTAGTGAGAGGGGTCAGTGACGGATCTGTGAGCAAGAGGCTCCAGACGAAACTCACCGGCGGAGAAAGTGTTTCCGCCATGGCAGACGCAGGGCCTTCCAGTGGTACCTACGTGTTCCAGAAGGCGCACCGCCCGGCTGCCATGTTGTGTGTGTGTGTGTGTGTGTGTGTGTTTGAGTCGCTTCTTATGAGTATGTGTCTAGTGAAAAGAGAGTTGACGTGGCTGTGGCGACAGGGTGAAAACGGGTCGACGTTTAACAACGGAAAAAGGGCTGATCACAAAAGGTTTACTGAGTACGAAAATGCGTTCACTGGGTATTGCCTAGACGGGACTAGCTCGGATGCTGTCCGCTATGACGCCGGCGACCCTTGGGGGCAGATGGGGTTCCGTGTGCCGCTGTCGTCCAGTGAGATTCAGCGGAATTATCAACCCTATTCCAGTGGACACGGGCCTGAAGTGGGGCCTTCCGGGTGCTAGAAGTTGCTTAACCTCACCACTAATAATGGGTGACTTGTATTTCATCTCACTCGCTCTCGCTCCCGCTCTCCGTATTCTCTCAGAGCAGTATTGTATCTTATGTACTTGATAAACGTACTCAAGCAGGCTCTATTTTGAATAGACCCGTCAGTAAGGTTTCATGGTTTAGCATCACTGTCTCGTCCTCTTCCACACTTTCTTGTGGTTTTCAATCCTGAATCTTGTTATCCCCGTTTTGCCATCTCTCGACATTTCACGACCCGCGATACTGTAAGTTCAGCCGTCGTACTTTTAAAAAAAATCACATCTTAGCTCTCGTTCTGAAAGTATAAAGGCTCCTCTCGTCTCTCTCCATTTTCTCTCCTTTTTCATCACAAGGCTCTACCATATCACCACCTTAACAGAGCCTCTCTTCAGCCTCCAAAGCAACTACGTTTCTCGGCTCAAACAGCAGTTGACAAAATCCCTGAGCCTTTGGTGATTTATTGGCCATCATGTCTAATATCTTACAGAGAGCAAAGACGATCCCGATGGCAAGCCCTGCTTGCATTGTACATCGAAGGAGCTCGACGCGAGATCAAAGTTTTCTATGGGCTCCTGGAACTCAATTGAGGAGAATTTTTCCTGGACAGCCATGGGTCTCCAATCGCAGAAGCCGAAGTCAAACGCGCAGAGTTTCTCATAGACGAGTTGCGGTGCCTTGTCCATGACGACAAACCATGGGTCGCGGATACGAAGAAACGGAAGACCAAAGGCGACGTGGTCGAGGAAGGGGGTGATTTGGATGCCCAGGATCGGCCTTGCAAGAGGATCCAGAACCGAAGGAGGAGAACAGGGCGAACAGGGCGAACAGGGAGAACATGGGGAACAGGAAACCCAGGAAGAGCACAAAGAGCAAGGAGAAAGTTGAAAGAGCTGAGCAAAAGACCTGGACTTGGACTGGTGGTCTTCTTATTTTGTCCCCATCTTCTGGCTCAGACTTCTTAATGTAGATGAGAATATTTCACAGGTGGTAAAACGCGTCCTATAGTTCATTGGAGCAATTCAAAAAGCCATCGCTGAATTCTAATACCATAAGTAAAGCCAACACTAAAGAGGCCTCCTCAAACTCTTCAATGAAAACGTTTCATCCGTGACTTTGTGCTCAACTATGCAAGAGCCCGCATGAGGCTGCTCCCGCCCGTATGCACGCACTTTGATAAAACGGGTTTTCTCTGGCTACAACCGCAAAGTCTCTTAGAGTCACAGTAAAGACATCATTGTTTCCCCGTTTCCCCCGTTTTCTGCTCTCTCATATTTCTTTACAAAGGCAACGGAAAGCAGATCGTCCTCACATTCCATCGACACGGCCGATTGCCATGGTTGACGTTTCAAGGTTCGGTGTGACCAGGGGAGGCCAGAAATGCGACTATAGCCGTCCATCACAGTCCATCACTGGCCGTCTTTTTGTATTGCCTTTTGATTATTCTGTGTTCTTAATTCTTGGTTTTATTATATTTGGTGGCTCTTGCCGATTTTGTTTACTTTTGGCAGCTGTGGCTGGAGCAAACGGGCGCTAGTGGGTACTTGTCCCTTCTGCTAGTTTCCGTGCACTTCCATGTACCGCCAGCTGCCGCCTTGGTCGCCAAACCACGTCACCAGGGTTGTGGCTTCCATTTTCAGGGAAAGGCGGGGGAGGTCGATAGTGGGATAATAGTGGGCTGCCGTTCGGGCAGCGCGGGCTTTTTGTTGCGGAAACTGCCTGACGACCCATTCCTCGCTCTTTCTTGGGGCCTCTGTAGAGCCTTCTGTTTCTCAGAGCCAAGGACAAGAAAAGAGAGGATGCACCTTCCCGCGATGACACAACGGGGACCCATCCTTCCCTCTTGTTTCCTCTTTTTTCTTGCTCGCTTCCTTCCGGGTCGCTGATTTCTCTTCCACGTAACTTCCCCAATTCCCACCGCCCACAAACCTCTCGTCCAATTCTACTCTGTAACATTCAACAACACAGACGAGATACCGCTCAGCCTCTACCTGCACCGCAGGGCGATCGATTCGGAATCGCCCACCAAGCCGCGTCGGCCTTTCCGAGCTAGGCGCAAGCTAATCCTCACCCTCTGATCAGGCAACGACAAAACGAAGCGTCCGGCAAAAAGGGGCGACAAGAAACTCGAAAAAGACCCCACGGCTTGAAGACCTCCTCAAAATAAAAGAGACAACCTGAAAGGCTTCACGTCGACGACAACGCCGACGACACACCCCCTCCCACGCTTATAATGGCGTCAGTTTTCGTCTCTCGAACCGCGACCTGCGCAAAATGCGCCTCGACAAATACACACCGGGCGCTGTGGCGCGAGGCCCGCGGCTGGATCGAGGACATTCTTGGTGAGCCGCTGGCATCCGGTGACCTGCTCGAGGCGCTCAAGGACGGCGTTGCGCTGTGCCGCCTCGCCAACCTCGCCATCCCGCCGCCGGGCATCCGCTTCAAGCAGTCGGCCAATGCCGTTTGTGCAGATGGAGAATATCTCGCACTTTCTGCGCGTCTGCCAGGCCCCGCCCCTCAACCTGCAGCAGCACGACTGTTTCCTGACTGTCGATCTGTACGAGGCCAAGGACCCGGCCCAGGTGCTGCAGTGCCTCGGCGCCTTCAGCCGCGCCGCCAACCGAGTCAAGCCGTCCTGCATTCCCGACCGCGATTGGCCCGCGTGCGGGTGGCGCGAACACCTGCCAGCCCGCCCGCCAACGCCTCGCGCGGCACGACGCCCATGAGCCCGCCTGGCCGGCCTGTCTCGTCCATCTACAGCAGCCGTACACCGCTGGCGCCCACACGGAACTGGCGAGGGTACCGTGTCTGGCCGCTGGAGCCCCACCAAGGGCCACGAGCGCGAGCGCAGCACAAGCCCCAGCAAGAGCCCGACGTCCACTAGCAGCTGGAGCAAGCGGGAGCTCGAGGGGTCGAACGGCGCCTGCCTGAAACATTGCACAGTACGGCTACATGGGCGGCGCCAGCCAGGGCAACCTGGGCATCTCCTTTGGCGGACGGCGGCAGATTACGAGCGCAGGACCGTCGGTGCCCAACGCGGCCGAGAAGGAGCGTCTAAGGAAAGAGAAGGAGGCCGAGGAAGCCCGCCAGAAAGAAGAGGAGGACCGCCGACGAGCAGAGATGGAGGCCGAGGAGGAGCGGGCACGCCAAAGAGGAAGAGCGCCGCTGGAGGAAGAGACCCGCCGGCAACGCGAGGAGAAGAAGCGCAAGGCCGAGGAGGAGCGGCGCAAGTGGGGAAGAGGAGCGCCAGTGGAAGCTGACGGAGGAGGCGCGGTTTGCGCGAAGAGGAAGAGGCCGAGGCACGGCTGGCTGAAGAGCGCGAAGCAGCGTTTTACGCCAAAGCAACAGCAACAAGAGCTCGAGTGGCGGCGGTGGCGGTGGTGGCAGCGGTGTTGCTTCCGGAGCGGCAACGGGCGCCGGGGACCCACGGCTGCGAGGCCAGTTCCTCAGCCAGTACCAAGCGGACAACAACAGCCGTGCCTGGCAAGGGTGGCCACGATGGCAGTGCACCCGAAAACTACGGCAGCCGCGTGCGTGAGCTGGAGAAGGAGCTGGAACTGGCACGGCAGCGTGAGCAGGCGTACGAGCGGGAGCGCCAGGGACGCTCTGGCCGGCCACAGGATGCTGCAGACGCCTCCCGCGACAACCGGGCTCGCTCCAAGTCTCGCGACGCACGGTCACGTAGCCGTCCTCGCAATGGCAACCTCCAGGTCAGCCCGCCTGTGCGGCAGGAGTCGTGGTCGCGCAACGACAAGGAGGTCCTCATGACGCCCCGCAGCCAGAGCCGCCACCGCTTTGCCGACAACGAGGCCCAGCCCCAGCAGCAGCAGCAGTCGACAGGTGACTTTAGCCCACCACCGCGTGGCTATGAGCGCGAAGACGATATTATGCCCCACCGGTCGCAGCAACAGGCACCGCCATCCTCGAAATCACCAACGGCCACTGCCTGACCCGCGAGCACACTATCAGCAACAGCAGCAACAGCAGCAGCAACAGCAGCCACCTCCACCTCAGCAGCAGCAGCAGTCCTCGGGCCCGACATCGTTCTTCCAAAGATCCGCACCCACCGTACCGGGCGAGAAGAACCCATCGCCCGGCGAGGGAAACTCGGGCGCCAGCAGCCCGATCCGTGCGCAGCGCACCGGCGACGGGCCCAACAAGCTGACCAAGAGCCACGGCCGGCCCTCCCCGATCCGTCGTCTTATTCTGCTCCTCCCCCTCAGCAGCAGCCACATCTGCCTCCTCGCCAACAACCACCCCCACCACAACAGCAGCAGCAGCAGCAGCAGCCACAGCCAACATACTCGCGTGAGCTGCTGGGCGGCGGCGTGGCCGAGCACGACGCCGAAGACCGCCGCCGCCGCCAGCAGGCCTATCAGCCCAACCAGCAGCAGCAGCCACTTATCAAGCAAAGGCAGCCGTTCCGGTCGACACCGCAGGCCGCCATGCCCTCTGTGTCGTCTTCGTCGTCCTCGCCGGCGAGCGGTGGTCTGGGCGGTCGTCCAGGTGGCGCTGGCAAGTCGCTGCTAGAACGCGAGATGGAAATGGAGCGCCAGCGGCAGCGCGAGTGGGAAGAGGCGCAGCGGCAACAGCAGCGGCTCCGCGCCAGGCCGAGAACGTCGACGGCGTCAATGGGCGCTGGGATGTGAACCAGTGGAGCGGCTACACGGGCGGCGACGGGCAGAACCGGGGCAGCCAGGGCATTGGTGCTGGCCGGCGGCAGATTGTTGGGCCACGGCCGCTGCCAGGGCAGAGATGAGAGGGCAGTGGGCGTATAAAGGCTTTTCTTATTTTTTTTTCTCATTTCTTGTCTTTTATGGTTATTTTATTTTGTCTTGCTTTTGTAGAGTGTTAGTCGCCTCTTTTATGTATCTGTTTTTTTTATCCAGTATAGTAAATTCCTATGTCTGTGTTGTCGAGTCGTGTCAAATGCAAAACATAAGTGAACCAAAGAGAATGTAAATATAAATACGAGCGGAATTTCAGACCACCCCCATTTCCCCTTCTTTTCTTGTGAAAAAGTATACGCGTACTTGAAAACAAGTTGATAAATGTATAAAATAAAATAATACAGAAATACAAAGGAAATACAAAAGAACCTGACGAGGTACAATCCCACTCTCCCGCAAAAAGATAAAAGAAAAGAAAAATGCCAGATCCAGTTTGTTCTTCCCAACTCCTGTTGATCCTGTCTAAAACAGCCCAAACGTGGACCTAATCAGTTGTCGTCGTGGCCTGCTTTGATGCCCGGGTATCTTTTGTGTTTTCTTTCGTTTTTCTTTCGTTTTTCTCCTGCTTATGCGGCCACTCCGTCTGTTGCACTCGCCGCGCTCTCTCCGCTCGGTTCGCCTACCACCTCGCGGGACTTTTCCAGCTCCTCCAGCTTCTTAAGCTTTTCAAACTCGCGGTCAATGCGTCGGTTGGTCGCTGGCAGCGGCTGTCGCTCTTTTTTGCAGTCGTCGGCGCCCGTGCCGTCGTCGTCGTCCGACCCACCCCAAGAAGCCTGTCGTGGCCCCGCTGTTCCAGTTGCTTCCGGCACGCCATATTGAGGTCGCAACTCCTGTGTGCCGCACAGGTGGCACGGGCACTTCCGGCGCGTACGCGGACAGCTGTGACGACCGCACACAACGCTTTCGAGAGACTCGCCGCGACGGAGGGCCGCAAGAGCAATGGCGGCCAGATCGGCGTTTTCGAGGGCCGCGTCCAAATCGTCGAGGCTCTGACGTGCGCTGCTACTGATGCCGTGGTGGTAGTGGTGCTGGAAGACACTATCGATGCTGCCAGCGGCGGAATGCCCGCATCCGCCTCCGGTGCAGCGTCTGCTCCTCCGATTCCTCTTGCCCCCCAGCCTCCAGGTCACTAGCAACTGCGCTGCCTCCACCATGGCCGCCCTGCTGCACGGCCTTGTACAGATCATGCATGGCCTCCCACCCGGCAATGGCCTTTTCATAGTGCAGCTTCCAACTCTTGTGGCTGAGCGCACGCACTTCGCGCTGGGCCTGCATCATACGCCCGCGTCGCACGTACCGCGCCGGCTGCTTGGACCGCTCGGCCTGCTTGGCGATGCCCTTGAGAGCGTAGCCGAGGGGGCCCGATGATGGCGGAGATGTCCTTGAGCACAAAGCCCATGAGGCCCATGCCGGTACCGCGGATAAAGCCGTGGATGCCACCGTCGTTGCGCGCAAAGCGGACGGGCAAGGCGCACGATGCCCGTGACGCCGTCGTAGATGCCAAAGACAAACTCGTGGCCAGCCGCCTTCATGCCGCTCTTGAATCCCGTAACGTGAGGTGGTCGGCGCACTGTGTCGTCGCCGTACAGTCGTGGGGCGTTGTGGAAGCCCTGGCAGAGCGAGAAGTAGAGTTCGATGGGCGCCATGGCCAGCGCTCGTGCAGACCGGCGGACGCTCTTGCCGACGGCGGCAAAAACCACCTCGAAGGAGCCATCCTCAGCCTTGCCCGAGCCGTGTAGCGTGATACTGCTGCTGTCGTCGTCGCCCCCACCGAGCGTGTCTTCTTCGTCGACCAGGTCGCGGGCGTCACCGTTTTTGCTGTTGCCTATTGTTATTCTTGTTGTTGTTACGTGGGGGTTCCTGCTTTTCAGTGCCGCCGCTGCCGCCGCTGCTCTTCTTCTTGGCAGCCCGCTCCTCTTTGAGTGCTTGTCTTTCCTTGCGCTCTTTTCTGTTTTTCTTGCCACCACGAATAATCTCGCTGGCGGCTGTAAACGGCCCCGCTGACAACATCGCGAAACGAGCGGGCCAAAGACCCAAACATGGCCGTGATGGGCTCGCCAGGGCCTTCAAAATCGTTTCCACTCAGTGCGTCGCAGCAGCCGCAAGTTCTTGTAGGTCATGTAGCCCTTTCCGACAAGCGCCTCGGCGGCTAGCGCGCTCAGCTTGATGTTGGAGCCCTTGCGCTGCCACACGGCAACGCGGTCGGGGAAGATGGAGCAGCGCATGGAACCGTGGCCCTCGAGCTCGAGCGTGCGCATAAAGGAGCGGCAGGCGTTCGCGGCGCCGTCGCCCTCCTTCTCAATCGACTCGGCAATGGCCTGCGCGGCTGTGCGCGCCTCGTCGCAGAGCAGGTACTTGATGCCGTCGGTCAGGCGTTCGGCGGTCAGGCGCTTGTAGGGTACGGGCTTGGGCCGACCTTGGACTTTTCAATCATGGAGCCCCAGAAATACTGGTCACCAAAGAAGGGAACGACCATGACCGGCAGGCCGCACTTGAGCGCAATGGCCGTTGTGCCGGCGCCGCGTGGATGACGACTGCGCGCACCTTGGGAACAGCCAGTCGTGCGGCGTGTTCTCGAGCATGTAGATGTTGTCGGGCACGTTGTCGCCTTGCCGCCAAAAGCCGCCCAGCCCTTGGACACGAGAGCACGTACGCCCGACTTGCGCACTGCCTCAAAGATCATCTCGGTGAACTTGTCGGCGTCGTCGACCACAATAGAGCCAAAGCCAATGTAGATGGGCGGCTCTTCGCTCTCAGCCAAGAACTTTTCGAGGCTTCTTCCGGTGGCTTGAACGACGAGGCCAGCTCCAAAAAAACCAAAATCCGCCAATGTCAATCTCTGGGCCCCAGTCGTTGGGCTTCGGGACCAAGCCTGGGCTCCAGAGGTAGAGTGAAACGGCACGTGCATACGGCTAGACGGCACCGGGCGCCCAGATCATGCTGATGGGCTCGAGATCAAGCGTCTTGACGCGGAAGTTGTTGACCAGGTCGCCCAGGCCTGCAATCCATCATGGTCGATGAGCGGGTACGAGATAAAATTGGTGTAGCCCGGGTCGACGTTGCTCTTCTTGATGTTGGCCAGCGGGTGGGGGAAGGCCTGCGTAGGCGTGTATGGAAAGGTGAACATGATTGCAAGGGGATGCCAGAGCTTCTGCGCATGCACGTGGACGTAACTGGGCGGGTTGGCAATGATGGCGTCGGCAATAAGGCTCCTTGTCGCCGAGGAGCTTGAGGTTGCGGATGTCGTTGGGGTCGTCGGTTGCATCGACACAAGCGCGCCAGAAGCCGTCAAACATCTCTGGCCATGGCATCACGCCGGCGGCCAATATCGCCAGAACCGGACGGTAGCCAGACTGGGGATCATACCGGGGTTTTTGACCATGAACGCCATCAGCTCGGCCGGATCACATCGCCGGCGAAAAGAACTCGAGGCCGGCATCCTTTTCGAATAAAGTCGCGGAAGGCGGGTGTGTGGCGACGCGGACGCCGGTGGCCGTACGTCTCCTTGAGGACCTTGCCGATCTTGAGGAAGGCTGGATGTCACCGTGCGCGAGCCAATGACCATGATGACGACGTTGAGCGCGGACTCTTCCTGTGCGCAAGCGTGCGCGACACGCGACCAAACTCGGCGGCCGCGAGTGACATTTCTTCCTTTTTCTTGCCTGACGCATACGCATCCGCGTCGCCCTCGCCGTCGTCGGTGCTGCTTCTGACATCGTCGTCGCCACCATCGGTCGGCGCAATACGCCGACGGCAGCACCGACACCTTGGCCAGAACGCCAGTGTGGCTCGTGTCCTTGACGGAAATGGGCAGGCGGCTCGTCGCGCTTGTACGACTGCGAGCTGATGAAAGGGCAAGGACGTGCCGTGGCCAAAGACCTTTTTTGGTTTCTTGCTGCGCTTCCAGAACGAAGAGCTTACCGGCTCTTCCGCATGATCTGCCGTCTGCCCTGCTGCATCAGACTGCTGCCGCTCCATACGCTGGCGTCCGGCCGAGCTGTGCGTGACCGCCTCAAGGCCCGGTGCCCCGTCGTAAGCATCGTGGAGGATTCGGCGCTGTCCTCATCTGTGGCTCCTCGTCGCTGTTGTCGATGAGGCCCGGCACGCTCCAGTGCAGCACGGACGGTACGCCGGAGCTCCTGGAATGAGCGCCAACGTCAGACTGGCGGCGCTTGAATGGGCATGGAAACGGGCATGGGCATGGTGGACGAGCGGTTCCGATTGGGCCGAACGGTTTGCGGCGCCCGCTCAAGTTCGCGGATATCCCGGCTCTGGTCTTCCTGGCCGCGCTGGCGGTGCCCACAACAGACGACTCGCGAATGCCCGTGCCGTTGCGATCTCCAGGGCCGGTGCTTGCAAAGTCCGTTGGGTTTGGCGGGTTGGACACGGCCTTGGGCCGGCCCTCAAAGGATGTGCTCGGCGGTTGATGCTGTCGTTCTTGTTCTTGCTGCTGCTTGCTGCCTGCTGCTGTAATGGTTGAGAGGGCGAGGCAGAGGCAGAGCCAAAGGAGCCGAAGAAGCCGCTGGCGCTTGTCGTTGATGGAGGCTTCCTGGTGACTCGACTGCTGGCGGGACCAACGCTGGGTATTGCAAGACGGCCCTCCTCGTCGAGCGCAACGCTGGCGGCGCGGCCCTCGCGGTTGATGCTCTCGTAATGGACCCGCCATCGTCGGGCATCATGCCAAAGGAGCCGCTCCTGGCTGCGACGGAGGGGGCAGTGGTGCGAGTGGTGCGAGTGGTGCGAGTGGTGTTTGGTGCTGATAGACGTGGTCTGCCGACGATGTTCCGCGTTGCTGCTGTCGACACGCTTGGCGAGATGCCCGAAGTCGACATATTGGCTCGCGAAGCTGTGTAGTCTGGACAAAGGAATCGGAGTCTGGTCCTGAGTTTGTGTCTGTTGCGGTTGTGTCTGTTGCGGTTGTGTCTGTTGCGGTTGTGTCTGTTGCGGTTGTGTCTGTTGCGGTTGTGTCTGTTGTGGTTGTGTCTGGTGTGTTTGGTATTGTTTCTGCTGTTGGTTTGCCTCGGCGTGTGCCATGGCGATGGCGCGGGGCGCTATGCCTTGGCTGGCGTCCACCATGCTGGAACTCGATTCAAAAGGGCTGCAAACAGACAGTGATCATCGGCTTATCTATGGTAGGCTCCGCTGGTCGATGTGCAGAAGACCGGTGGAAAAAAGGGTGTCTGGTGGTGGAGATTTTAGTTGTGGCGATTGGAATGAAGAATTGTATTTTGTGCTGTTTGGTTCTGTTTTGTTTCTCTTTCTTTTCCCTTTTCTAGTCGGCTTGCCTTCTCGAGACGCTCGCCTTCCAAAACCCGTCCTTGTATTCTCATCGACAAGCCTCGGCGCGGGTGACGATGGTGGCTGTTTGGTGGTTGGCAAATTCGACTAATCGGCATGGAAGCGCTGGGCGGGAAATGTTCTGGCTAAGTGGGGAAGCCGAGGCGGCCGCTGATGGGATTTTCAAGAGGACGAGGAAGAAAGGGGCAACGCTTGCAATATGAGGAAAGAGCAGAGAGGAAATTAAGCAGGTGAATGAGGCAGGTGATGCAGAGTCACTTTGCACCTTCCTGAGTAATACATCGTAAAATGTGCAACGCACTACTTCGTAAAGATGGCAAGGAAGCGATTTGTTGGATGCGAGCTGGAATGCGAGCTTGTGGGGTCTCTCTTATTAGGGGCCAGTCTGGGCGCATCGATCGCTACTTCCTTGCTGACGGAAGTGATGTGCGATGGTCCGGACGTTCTCGACCCGCGGGTTTTGGCCTTGCTTACTATGTATGTGTGCAATGCGCCTTCTGTTTTCTCATCCAAATCAATACATTGTCGTGTGCTCTTTCTCTGTCCGCGCTGTCGGGCTGTGTTGCTGCTGCCAATTGACTTCACCGCAATCGATCGAACTGGCCCCATTGGGAATGACGTCAAGGGCTGTCGCATGGACCGCGCGCGGCAAGGCGCAAAATACAAATACCTGCGTCGTCACAAAAACTTTGGGTGAAAAGCTCCGCGCATTGCGTTCTACGTCTGCCATTCGTCCTTTTCAAAGGTATTGCCCCTATAGATACACCCGTTATTACTTGGCCTGTCCCATTTGCCAGCAAGGTCTGGGCCACGTTCGAGACGTCCACAATGATGCGCACTCTTTCCTGAGTGGGACGCGCCTTCCCTGATTCCCATCTCCCCTTTCTTTCCTCTTGCCTCTTGTCTATCGCTCTTTCCAAAACGGCGACACGGAATCCACGCAGTTTCCTCGCACAGTCGCACAAATCCATCTCCTATACGCCTATGGCTGGATAGCGCTTTAAGGGCGGCCAGGCCTCCAGATCAAGCCTAGGCCTCTTTTTGCGCCAAAAGCGGCCCCCTAACCCGTCTAGACGGCGCACCAATACCGAGTAAGACAGTGGCCTGACTGTGGGATTGGCCTAATCCCAGCACCCTATCGGGGAACGGACAGCTCGGGCAGGTACAAGAAACCGGCGGCCGACAACGCTTTCCTCGCCATTTGTAAAAGTAAGATATCTATCTTACTTCGGACGGGACAGCGGGAGGATTCATTCCCTAAACGCTCAACGGGAAGAGCATGATGCGCTTGCGGATGGCAAAAACGGCCAAAGTAAGAGAACGAAATGAAAAGAAAAGCTAGAAGGGTCTGCTGCACTAGCCAGCCGAAGACTCCGGCCGTGTATCGTATGCACCTTTCCCCCCCCCTGTATCGACAGATAAACGGCCTCGAAAACCCAACGGAATGGGTCGGGTCAGCTGCAGGAGGAGAAAACACCGGTTCCTTCTCTCTTTCTTGTTGTTTGGTCTGCCTTTTGGCCTGCCTTTTTGGTCTGCCTTTTACGTCTCTTCTTCTTGGAAAAGGACGTCAGGCGACAACGTAGCCGCAGCCCACCGGCTCGCGTCGGAGACGACGGCGCGCTCCGACGGGCATTGTTGGTGAATCTCAGCGGTAGCCGCACCTTTCACCAATCCAGAGCAGACCGCATTGGTCGACGATGACGCCGGGGCACGTGCTGCTGCTGCAGTAGGTGCAGCAGCAGCAGCAGCATCCGGGCGGGGGGACGCAGTGGCAGCTGTCTTTGTGCCTCCCTGGCTCTCGTCGTCGTCCCTTGAGACCAATCGCCGCGGCCAGGGCCTCCTCCTCGCCAGGCTTGCCCCAGCGGATTGCCCCGGCGGTCCAGCTGCCGGTCCACGATCCCGCGCCACGTCCTTGATGAGCGGATGCGCACCGGCCACGTCGTAGATGGTGGCCTCGTTGGCTTCGCTGGCCTCGGTATGATTGTCCAGATCGTAGGTCCACGTCCCGTCAGCCGCAAAGTACGCCGGCGAGTAGATGGACCGTGCCGTGAGGTCCTGCCGGGCGCGGACCAGGAGAGCCGACAGGGATTCGGCCTGCTCCTCCTCGCCCGTCCCGCCAGCGTCTCCTCCCGGCAGAAGCCACGACCAGACCCTCTAGCAGCCCCAAGAGCCTACCCACCATGGTGCCCAGCGCAGCACCCAGAGGGTAGCCCTCGTCAAAGCCTGTCTGCAGCGTGTTTGTTCTTGCCCGCGCTCAGGCCTTCGCGGTAGCCGCGCCGTGCTGTGGTCCTGCTGGAGCGGTTCATGTCGGACGGGTGGTGGTCGTGGTGTTTCGTGGTGTTCACGACGGTGGCCAGAGGCAGAAGCCGTGCCGGCAGATGTTGGAATGGTCAGGGGAGACACTGTGGCAGCGTCAGGTGCAGGCAGATGGCTCTCATCATGGTCACCATGGTCGTGATGTTCCTGATGCTCGTGATGTCCGTGATGGTGAATGTCGCCCCGATGTCGGCGATGTGCCAAAGACGTCGTCAACAAGTCCACGGCAGAGCCGCCCGCCTCGTCAATGGCCTCGCCATGGTAGACAGTGCTTGCATCCACGGCTGGCCCAGCCGCATCCGCGAGCGCCAACGACGGCCACGTCCTCGGGAGACGGGTCCATTGTCGCAAAGGAAATGCCGGCCGGCGCGAGAAGGTCGTCCTTGTTGCTTGGGTCTGCGGCGGCCGTTGATGCATTGTCAGGGAGGTGATGTTTCTATTCTTCCTTTTCCTTCTCTTTTTGTCGCCGGTACGGCATTCAAGTGCGTGCTAGAGACTGCCGTCGTGAAATCGCCAATTCTCCTCGACGGTGACCCTTTTTTCTTTTCGTTTCTTTTCTTTTCTGTTTTTTTTTTTTTTTTTTTTTTTTTTTTTTTTTTTTTCTTTCCTTTTTTAGCGCATGTCCCCGCCAAATACAGAGGCGGCTCAGCAGAGAAATCCCGCCAAAGACAGAAGAGGCTAAGAAGCTTTAGAGCCCTGTCATCCCTTACAGCGAGTGGATTTAGCAGGTCTGGCCGACGCGCCGCCTGACACCTGGCGTGTCTCAGTGCTGAACATCTCCACACCTCCCAACATCGTTCTTCCAGATTAGGATGATGGCTGTGACCGGAATTTCACTCTTTTGCATGGCTGCCAGCATGATATGGTTCATAAATAGTATATTAGATAGTAGGTACGGGCCGCCCCCCTTCCAACTGCGAGAGATGAACCAACGTAAGAGTAAGTAAACAAATATCTTGTCGTAAGCATCGAGCAATTGAGACAGGCCGACGGTGGAAGCTAAATATGTGCAGATGCAAACGGGAACGCTCAGGAGCGCTTGCTGGGGAAATGATTTGAACAGGGGCTGATATATGGATGAAAAGACATGAGGGAAAGAGCAGAGAAATAAAGATAAATAGAAACAAATCAGACAAATCAAATAACAATGATAACAATGCTTTTCCGACCTGAAACCGGCCCATACAAACCCCAGGGAAAACTCCCATCTTGTCATTTTTCTTTTTTTCAAATGAAAATCGTTGCAGTTTATTTCAGAAAAATGGAATAAAAAGAGATTTTTCACATAATTACATGTCCCAAAGATTCGTCGTCAATAAATGTCGGCTTATGTTCACGGTGCGATCTCGCACCTTTCACCCAGAATCACCGCTTCTTGGGCTCTCTCGGCCGGTCACTCACGTTTTCAACTAGAAACAATCTGTGGCACTGGCCCAGACTCAAGGCTGCAGTTGGGGGTACCCGCTCCCATTTTTGCGTGATAAAGTCGCGGGGGCACTTTGTTTTGGTTGTGGAGGTCTCAATGTGTAGCAGAAAGAATGCTAACGGCTGGGTGGGCGGGCACAATCACGGTCGAATGCAAGGACGCGATTCGGCTGCCGACGCTCGGCGGGCAAGGTCAGCAAGGTGGGCAGATACACGCCGGTTTTCCGCGTCCTTCCGTTGGGTCCGCGGCGTGTAGTCCGGTGGTGGCTGCCTCGACATACGGGCTCTCGGTGCGGGACTCGCGCAGGTGGGTCAGCCCGTCGAGCGACACCGCTCGTCGAGCTGGGGGCGGAGATTGGTGGCGGCAGATCGTCCGCCGTCCGCGAGACCGGCTGCCTCCCGAAGGCGTCGAATTTAGCCTCTGGTGCTATGAGCCCCGGGCCCGTTTCGCGTCCCATCGAGCTTGCCCCTTGGAACCGATTGGTCGTCGCTCTGCGTTGGCTGCAACTGCAGTTGCTCGCTGCTGCTGGCTGCTGGGTTCCTGCTCGTGCGTTGTGACAAATAACTGAGAAGAGAGGTGTCGCTTTTAAGGGCCGCGCTCTGTTGCATGGAGGGCGCGGAAAAAATGTTTCTGTTGAAAGGGGCGTCGGTGACCCGTGAAACTCGGTCCAGAGCGGATCCGGTGTTTGGGCCAATGTTTCGGGCTAAAGGGCAGGGACCCAATACCCGTTCGATCTCTGAGCTGGGCACGAAATTTGCGTGTTCGCTCGTTTCGGGCCCACGCCGAGGCGGCATTTAGCTTTGACAGCTTTGGCTGCAAGCGGCGGGATATGCGTGTCTCCCTGGGCCCGGGTGGTGTTTTTCCGCGGCAAAGTTTCAAATCCCCGGGGGGTTGCTGGCCGACGCGGCGCGTGCCTGCCCTCCGGATGCCAACAGTGATGGGCCTGGTCGTTTTTTCGTGACCCGACCGCTCACGCCGGGCGAAACCGGCGGGGACTTCTTTTCGTTTCTTTCGAAAATTTTGGGGCGGCGACTGCAAGACGGATCGGTAAAGGGGCGTTTCCATTTTTCCTCCTCGCCCGCAGGGCCACCCCATCTATCTTCGATGTGGGGATTTCAATGACAAACATCGATGCCCTTGTCCCGTTCGCCTCTCACGGCCGAGGGCCACTGATTGTTTCCGTTCTCTCCAGAGTGGCTGGTGGGGTATGGCGGGAGGGTGTCATCACAGAGCGGATACTTGTATTTCCCGGTCGATCAGTGGGTGGTGCTGTTTTTCTGGTCCGTGAACGGCCTCCCGATTGTTGTTTCACTTGTCGGGCCGGGAAACCTATCGGTGCCTTTCAGTTTTGTGTCGTTGTCGTCGCGGCCGGATCTCGAGTACTTTGCTGTCTCGTCATCTGGCGCCAACTTGGCGGTAGACGAGCCAGGAGAAACAACCCCAGGACACAGCAACGCCCACCAATAATCCCGCGATAGAATCTGTAGCAAAGGTATCGTTAGTATCGTTCCAATCGATACGCTTGGCAGCTCGAGGGCAACAAAAGCGGTTGAGGAAAACAGGCACGCCCAATTCTTCGGGGAAGGTGGCTTACAATCTGCGGCATTGTAATTTGGCGGAACTGCTGGTTTTATTCGTCGCGAAAACTGCAGCGGGCGGCCCCCCGAACTTGGGGGCCTTTCGTGTCGTATGCGCATTGTAAAAGGGTTGTTTCTGTGTTAAGCGTATTTCGAGAGGATGGCTGTAGGGGGGGATGTTTTGGGAATGAGATTGAGGTTTGGATTGGGCGTAGGAGTTTTGTGAGAAACGGAGCAAGAAAAGGAGTTTTGAACAGTGTCTCGGGGGTAATAGAGGAATAGACCCAAATGTTTAGTCGACAAGCGGATCGCAGGATGGTCGCTGGGACACCCCGGGGAAGACCCTATGCATGAAGTGAGCCAAGACAAGCCGTCCAAAAGTCTAAACAATGTCGTTGAAAGGATCGAAGCTGTAGAAATGCTGTTTCCCTGCAGAAATGGTTATTCCGGCTGAGTGGCCTTCCCCACCATGCAGCACTCCGCTGTGCGTCGAACAAACTGCCCGGGGGAAGGGAAACTTTCTGTCGTGAGGGTTTGTGAGGGGATGTGGGGAAGGGTTCTGTGGATGGCAATCGTGTCACAGATCTAATATAAAGCCCTTTGTTGGTGGGATCTGTTTTGGGTTGATAAAAGCTAGTAGGAAAGTGTTTTGGGCGGAAAGAAATGCGGAAAAAGGGCGAGCGGCTAAGGGCGAAGAATGCGCGCGAAAGAGGGAAGAAGATAAGGATGCTGGCGTGGGCGACAGAGTGCGGTTATGTTGCTCGGGGGTACCAATGAATGGGAGTGACGCAAAAAACGGCCTTATTTAATGGCAAGGCGAAATTTGACGGACGAATCGACAAAGACGGGTACGGATCTTTGGGGCGGAGCAGAATGGAGATAGCTTGGAGGGCTAACAAAACCGCCAGAACAAGCCAAAGCGAGTTAGACTTTTCTGAGGGAATAGGAAAGGAAGAAGATGGGAACGACCCGAACGAAAAGGGCCAAGGTGGTGAGGAAGGAAAGAAAAAAAAGGCAAGCTAGAAAAAAAGGTGGAGATAAAGAAGGAATGGATGGACGATTGTCCAACCAGGGGGAAAGGCATGAGGATAAAGCTGCGACACGCAAAAGGCAGGTGCAGGGTTCAGTCCCGGGGGGCCATGGGGCTGGGACGGTCGAGGTGAGATGCTTTGGCTGTGCCAGTTATAGCAGCGGGGAGCGAAGCAAAAAGGCAGAGTGCGACAGGGCTATTCTTGGCCAGCCTCAGAGCGATGCGATCCCTCGTGGAGTTGGTGCAACTTTCAGCAGCGTGTCTGTGAGCCGATGGAGATGGTTACGGCAGTCTCACACTTTCTCTAAGGCGAAAATGCATTGCGCCAAAATAGAATCATCGCAAAGAAGCAAAGGTCTATTTTCCGTGCAAAAGTAAATACGAGTAAAAGTAGATTGACCTCAGGGTCCTCCAGAAGACAGAAGGAACGACTGACCTGGGAGCTGCGGGAGCTATCACTGGGACACGCTCGATATTGACTAGGCTGTTCTGGGGACTAAGGCGAGACTTGCCGTGTTCAACGGTGGGGTGTTGGCGGGCGTTCCTTCCTCCAAGGCGGGTTGTTGGATTCTATTGCTGGCGTAACTGAAGAAAGGCGGGCCCTACTTTTAAGTGGTGGCAGGTTCCATACAGGCAAGCGCAGTCCTCAAGCACATGCATTTATTCCTGCTTTTAAACTGTACGAGTACTCGGTCGCGCCTTCCTCGCAGATTCGCGCCAAAGTAAGCGCAATCGAGATGTGGAAAGAGCGGAAAAAAGGGGCAGAAGCTGGGCAGGAACGGCAGGAGAAAAGGGAGGCAAGAGCGATCACAGCAAAGCTCATTGCGCCGCCCACGTCGAGCGAGTAGACGGACTTCTCGTCCAACTCGGTCGCGTTCCACAGGAATCATTGTGACGTGACCGTGGTAGGGCAGAAGCCGAGATTGGGGCTGGGGAGACGGGGGCTGTAGCTGCGCATTACTTATTTGCTGAGTCTTTAGGGCCAGGCCATCCGCCACAAGCGAAGGAGAGGCACGGCCAGACGGGCCTGCGCAGTTTTAGGCGACCTTAATCGGTATAACAGAAAGACAGACGTAACTCCAGTAGGAACAGAAGGAGCAGCGGGCATTGGCTGCGGACCGGGCGCAACCAAGGCCAAAATTTGGGGGTTGAGTTCTCTCGCGAGGCTGACAGCAGGACCCCGCTCTGGGCCAGTGTCAAAAGTAAGTGATGTTTTACAGTACTCGCTACAATACTATTCTTTTCCTGGTGGCTAGTCTGAACGCAGCTTCTTTATGCTTAATTCGCTCCTCTTGCTGGATATGGCTGGTCAGATCTTGTGATTGGGAGGCGACTTCTTGTGTTCATGCATTGCTCTAAAAGCGAGCTTTAGCAGGATTACCGATTCAACCGACGATCACCGGCGATTGATGGCTGGGTAGACCATTGGAGAAATGCACAACCGGGAAGAGCATGTATGATATTAGGTGATGCCTACAGGCCGTTGTGAAGATCAAGTAATCTCCAACACTTGAGACAGACAGGTTTCCTGTCCCCCTTTCTTTCTAGGGTTTGGAAGAATATGCAATTTTTCAAATATAGAATAGCCCTCAAGAACGAAACAGATTGAAGACAGTCACAATACGGGGCGTCTCACGGTCAACACCAACCGTCAGCTGTCAGCCGCAGGCTTGAACTGGCCCGTGCCAACGAATGCCGCTTTTCGTCCCGTGACAGCGAGTCAGCATAGCTGCCAGAGCACTCGTCTTTATGCTCTATGTTTGCCACGAGAATAAGATAAGATACCTTGCAAAGCCCACCATGATGGTAATGATTCGGAATGCATGGCATGGGCGGTAATACGTTGCAATTTGATTACAGTCTTTCAAAAGTAAGAAGAAGGTGCCCCTCCCAACAGAGAGTGTACACCAAAGCAAAAGGCGAAAAGATGATAGGCAGATGAGAAACAGATTGAAAACGCTTTACCAAGTTAATACAAATAAATGCACCCACAGACTGATCAGCAACGTCCTTGGGCAACCACACATAACCTCCGCCTCATTCCGAACCGCTTCTCAAACTTTCTTGAGCAATGCCGGTCCATGCCGCTTTTTCCAGACGGCCGGCCGACTCCTCCAACTTGCCCCGTGGCTCCTTTTTTGGCGCGTGCGAGACCGCTCGCCGTGTGTCGGCCGGTACAGCTGGTGGTGGATGGAAAAGTCGGGTGCGCCGGCGGCTGCTGTAGCGCCCTTGCTCCCATAGTTGTAGCTGCTGAAACCGGCCTCGGCAGGCGGCTGATAGAGTGCAGGTGTTGCGGTACTGTTTGGCCGCCGATGAAGACGATGGCGGTGGTGCGTGGCAGTTGTGGGCGGTGGCGAGAAGGCAGGGGAAGCTCGCGGCCGGATTGAACGGCGAGGGTGACGTCACGGGCATCGTGGAGGCGCGGACCAGCCCTGGATGCTGTGCAGCAGCGTTCTGCGGCTGCGGGCTGCAGTTGCGGTTGGCCAAGCTGGCTAGGATGCTGTGGAGCAGCTGGTGTGGGTGGCGTGCTGCTGTAGGCCGGAGGCGCTGGGAACGAGGGGGGCGCCTGGCGGGGACTGCATGGCCGCGGCGGGATGCCGGGGCTGAGGGGCCCAGGCCGTGGGCACCCGAGACCCGGACTGAACGGTGTAGCTGCGTCATTGTAAAGCCTTTGGTGCAAGGGGTGTTGGCCAGGGGTGTCCTCGGGCGGGTTGGTGTCTTTTCACGCGGGCGGATGGTTTCAGGCGGCAGCAGGAGCTGCCGGGTTGTAGGCCAAAGGCGGTGGGTGCAGGAGCAGCCTGCTGCTGCTGGCCTGGATCTCCCGCGTTCACAGCCGTCGTCGGCGGGCCGGAAAA
>JADMNF010000213.1:0-55464 GCA_016097085.2 Sporothrix curviconia
GCAGATGTGAGTTCCATATGAGGAAGTTTGATGCGCAAGCGCGGCGAATTACCACGAAAGGCTCGCTTGTACCCTGCCTGTCGTGCCATAAATGGGTCGCGTGGTCACGTGCACACAGCCAACTTGACAGAAGCCCCGCAAAAACGAGCAAACCAGCGCTGCTCCCATTAGGCCACCCAATTTTTTTGAGAGCTTCGACACTTTTTGCCGAAACGAACGACGAACCGCTCCATGGAAACTGACTACGTACGACGAGCGGCACCACGTCGACAACAGGCGAAACGATCCGGATCGACCGCCCCCTTGCCGTCCAAATTGGCAATCCCCTTTCCATCAACACACACAACCCAAGATGTTTGCGCCACGACGGGGCCCCAGGCTCTGGCGCGAGCTGCCGAGTGCTCAGCAGCAGCGCAGCAGCTTTGTCTTCGGCGCGGACGTCAACAAGATGCATGGCCCTCCCCGCAGCGAGTCAGTGCACGCGGGAATTCTCGGCATCGGCACCGCAGCAGTCTAAGCTCGCCGCACCCCCATCTCGATACCGCCGGGCGTCGAGCTGACGATTGGCGAGCCATCGTGAAGAAGGATCCGACCACATACCTCAAGATCCCGCGGAGGACGGTGGGCGTGCAGGGCCCTCTGGGCAGCCTGAGCCTGACGATGCCGCCGTTTGTGCACCTGGACCACGATACAGAGGGCCGGCGTGTGACGCTGGAGCATTGAGGACGCGAGGCCAAGGAGCAGAAGCAGATGTGGGGTAAGTGGATGGGCTGACGAGAGAGAGAGAGAGAGAGAGGAGAGAGGAGAGAGAGCAACGGCTAATTTTACAGGCACTATGAGGGCGATTCTCAACCGGCACATTATGGGTGGTGTCTGAAGGCCACCCGGCCGTGCTGCGGCTGGTCGGTATGGGCTACCGTGCGAAGGTCAGGAGCGGCCCGAGAAGGAGGAGTACCCAGGCAGCTGTTTGTGGTCCTCAGCTGGCTTCACCACGCGGTAGAGTGCGGTTCCCAAGGGATCTCGGCGAGCACGCCACAGCCGACGCGCGTTCTGCTCGAGGGCATTGACCGTGAGGAGCTCATGACCTTTGCGAAAAGCATTGCGCAAGTGGCGAAAGCCAGAGCCGTACCAAGGGCAAGGGCATCTTTATCAACGACGAGACGATCAAGCTGAAGCAGAAGAAGATCAAATAGACGGTGGGCGCGCCCAAAAAATAAACAGGGAGAGAGATAGCATGGAACAGCAAAAAGGGCGTTGCAGTGTTTGTGTAATATATCTCATCTATTTTGTAAACTACATACATACATACTTTTTTTCTTCCATTAATTTTTGAATTTTTTTTGCTTTGGAGAGAGAGACACTCATACAAAAAACAACGTAATAAATGTCTACAGAGACGAGAATCTTGAGGACCGACTGCACAGCGGGGACAGCACCGTTGCGTGCATGGCCGCGGGCGCTGCCACAAACGCCCTTGTTTTCGCCAATGTGCGGCCATGGCCGAAATCCAGCGGCCGGCCGAGCGTATCCGTTCACGTGGCCGCCCGCCTCGCGCACAATGAGGTCGCCCGCGGCGTGCGTCCCAGATTCTTCTCCTGGTACGTGGCCCGACACGGGCAGCGCAGGTAAATGTCGCCGGCGCCGCGCGCAATCGAGCCGTACTTGGCCTGCGAGTCCATTGCGCACGCTGGCTTGGTGATGCCCAGGATCTGCGCAATCTGCGCTGACTCGCTTGTTCGAGGGCAGCCTCGACGCTCTCGCAGAACGAGGCGCCCGACAGGTCCTTGCTGTCCGCGAGAACGCAGAGTTCATAGCGATGCGCATGCGCCGGCTGCACATTGCCTTGGTCAGCGGCCGGCTGTAGGCACCGTCGCCCTTGACGGCGAGAAGAGCACGCCCGTGCTGCTGCCTCGTCGGTCTGGTTCGCGCCGACGTCCAGGTCAGCTTGGTGGCGTCGTCCGTGGGCAGGTTTCGGGCAGCCCAGCACGCCGACCTGCACATCGCCGTCGACAATCAGGCCCACGCACACGGCGTACTGGCCGCCGCGCAGGAAGCCCTTGTGCCGTCAATGGGGTCGAATGGTCCAGATGCGGCCGCTGCGGACCGCCGGCGCTTCTTACCCTGGTCAAGCAAGGTCCAGCATGGCGTCGACTGTGGGATGGGGCCGCCAGAGCGTCCTCGGGCGCCGGCATCGTCCAGCTTCGTGTCCTTGACAAAGCCCCAGATGGTGTCGCGCAGGGCCGCGTCGGCACGCAGTCTGGTCGGCCTCCTCCTCGGCGACGATCTCGTCCGTGGGGAAGCTGTGGCGCAGGGCCGAAGATGATGAGTGCCTGGGCGCCGAAAATCGCCAATGGTCACGGGCGACTTGTCGTCCTTGGAGACGGTGCCCTGTGGCCTTTTCGTGGAAGACCTTCTTGGTGAGGATGGCGGCGCGCTGGACGGCCAGCTGGGCCACCTGCAGCTCCTTTGCGTACGCGGTGCTCGCCATTGTTCTTGGTGTGGTTTGCGGAAGGGGCTGTGAAGACCCGGAAGGGAGCAGGCAGCCGGGCAAAGACAGGGCGAGAGAGGCCGGGGATCGGAGAGGCCCACGGACGCACGAGGAAGAGAGCAAAGGCCAGTGCGAGCAGCGAGAGGCCAATGATGGAGCGGAAGGAGAGCAGGCGCGGGGGACGGTCCGTTCGAGAGTTGGAGCTGACTGTGTTTGCGTTGTGTTGTTCGGTTGCCCTGCGTTTGTGCATGTGTGAGGAAAACGGCCCGAACTGTAGAGTACTATAGAAGATGGAAGTTACGAAAGGCTGCGTTCTTGCTAGTTCGCTGCTGCGTTGTGGGTAGCTCCTGCAGATTTTCACAGAACGCCCGTGCAAGACGATGATGTATTAAATCGGCAAGAGCCAGCGAGCGCTACCCCGCTGGGCTAGGCCTGTCTGCGATGTGCTGAGGCCCCACAGTGCAGAGTTCTCGAGCCTCTCAAGGCGTGGTTGCTCGGGCTGTTGTAAGATGCTACTGTAATGCGCTGGCCTTTTGATTTATATGGAAGGCATCTTTGGAAGAAGGGGATTTTTCTTATATTCCTTTTTATAAAATTGCTGCCAGTTTTGCAGCTTCTGGAACAGGGTTGGATTCGACTATATTGATATGTACTTTTTGTGTGCAACTTGGCGGGAAAGATACCTGCCGCGTATTTGGCAAGCTTTGGCCGGCCTAGCAACGAGGAAGGGGCAATTGGCAGCACGGCAACGCCAGGGCATGCAAGGTACCGAGCAGGCCTAAATGCGCTATCCGCCCAATTTGGAACACAGCATCCATCACCAACAGCACAACCGCGTTTTCTTTGTTTCGACGCTCTGCCCTTTCTATCCGACGACACCTGCAACCGAAAGGAGGCGACTGTTCTTTTACCCTTGTGCGATCCCCCAGCACCCTCCGCTTTTTCCTTCGAGACACCTCCCTTGCTTTTATCACGACTTCTTGCATCCACCGTCAACATCTCGAAACAGCCTCGACCAGAAAGTCGTTTACAAGAGCCAAAAGGGCGTTGCGCGCGGTAGAAGGCTGCAGCACGCATTGCGAGACGTGTACACGGCATTGTGCACCCTCTTTGAGAAGCCGCGGGCTCGCCAGCGAACAGTCAAAGCCCGACGAAAGGACGGAAAGACACAGGAACCATGAATGCGACGTAAGCGGAAATTCAATGCCCTCCTTCAGGGGATCGGCACGCGATGCCACCGGTTCCGTTTTCAACCGCTGATAAGAACGAGCCGTTGCGCCCGTCGTCACTAGATACTGGCTGGGGTGGCGATGCCGGGAGCTCGAGCTATATTGGCAAGCACGTCGGCTTCACCAGCAGCTGCACGAGCAGGAGGAGCAACGACGACGACGACGACGACAACACCGGCGAAACAAGACATGCTAATACTCTTCCGCCACCCACGAAGTGGCACGGCCACAGCCACTGCCACGGGTGCTCCAACGTCATCGGCCGTTGCGAGCCTCGAGTTTCTGGCCAGCGGCGACGAAATTGCCAACGGTGGCGGTGCGACACTGCGCGACACGACGGGCAACGCGACCACCACACCGTCGAGTAGTCTCTTGCAGAGATGGGGGACACAGACAAAAACCTCTACGACACTGGCAAAGGGAGACGACAGCGGCAGCGGCAGCAGCGGCACATTACAGCCGGCGCCGCGGTACGCTCCAGGCGACCGTGAGCAGCTGCTGCGGCGGCTGGCGACGTTCCAGAGCTGACGGACTGGGCACCCAAGCCGGACCGCATCAACGAAATCGAGTGGGCCAAGCGCGGCTGGGTGTGTGCCAGGGCAAGGAGCGGCTGCGGTGCACCGCTTGTGCAGCAAGGAAGCTGGTGGTGCAGCTGGGGCGATCCAAGAGCGACGAGACAAGCTCAGGTGATGCTGCTGGTACTGGTGCTGGTGCTGCCGACGCGGCCGCGGCAGCAGAGGCGGCCGTGGTCCGACAAAGTACGTTGACCTGGGTCGTGGCGGCGCACGAGGAGGACTGTCTGTGGCGGAAAAAGGGCTGCGACGACAGCCTGTTGCGGCTGCAGCTTGCCAGCCGCGCCAGGCACTGGCAGACCTGCGGCAGCGTTACGACGAGCTGTGGCGGCCGCAAGGACTTTTTGCCATACGAGCTTCAACCTGCGCCTGCCGGACGGCCTCGACATTGACGCCGTCCTCGCGACCCTTCCGCCAACGTTTTTTGACAACAGCAACGATTCTTGCACTTCTTCTCCTCCTCCCAACCGGACCGCCTGGCGCTGGCCGTCATGGGCTGGCAAGGCCTTACCAACAGCCGGATCGGCGCTGTGCCCAACTCAGCGTCATGCCAATGCGTGCCTGCGGCGGCTCGGTTTGTGGATGTTCAAGAGCAAGCAAGTAGACCTCGAGACGAACACAGTGCTGGAGCCGGCGCCCATGGACCATTCTGGACGCCGTGCGGGAGCATCGCTTCTTTTGCCCCTGGAAAAATGGTGCTGTGCAGCGGAATCCCGGTGCACGGACCGGCCGTGGCAACGCGACCAAGGGCAGCAAGGGCTCTTCCACAGCAGAGGCGCCAGGATGGGACGTGCTGGTGCAAATGCTCAAGAACGACGCCTACCTGCGGAACCGTGTCGGAGCTGGGCCCAGCAGCCGCCGGCCTCTGACAGCGGGCATAACCGGGTACATCGTCCAAGGATGCATCTGCAGCAGTCGTACCTGTCACGGCCGGTCGCCGTCCGGCAACAGCAGCCGGCAATGACGAGGCCGTTCTAGCTGGAACACCCGTGACGCCGAACACCACACCTGGCGGAGGGCTGTTTGGCAACCACGAGACGCCGTGAGGAGGACAATGCGGCGCGCCGATGCCAAGGACAAGGAGCGATGGGCACGGCTGCCGACGTGTCAAAAGAGCCTGTTTGACAACAAAGGCACCATGGCCAAGAAACTGAAGCGAGCGGGTGTCGGGGGCAGCAGCAGCCGGCCGGGACGGGCCACTCTACCTACTCGACGCCACGGCCAGAGAGCCAGGTTAAGGGGGATGTAAACGACGTCATAGGATTTCATCTGGTTTCTCGTTTTTTTGCTTCTGTTACATGTTGTCGATTCATCTAGCGAGCGGATCATTTGTAGGGGCGGGATACTTTCTGGAAAACAAGATAGAGCAATGACATATTTCACGCATTTCACGCATTCCACGCGTCTTAATCATCAACTTTGTACTCCGTACTGCAGTTCGTTTTGTGATGCAGGATATGGTGCTATGGAAACAATGCAAGCTAAGAAAAACAAAAGTGTCTTGAAGACAGAACCAGAAGACGCCGTGCTCCGAAGCAGAACAATAATCAAAGAAACCAACAGATATGCTTTTTTCTTACACACCCCAGCACAGCCCTCCTTCAGCCTCTCTCTCTCCCTCTCTCTTTCTATGACCGTCTCGCCTTCTTCTTGGGGAAATCGTTCTTGACCTCGACAATGCCCGTGACGCCCGTGAACTCGCCGGCGTTCTCGATGACGGCCTGGTCGCCGCCGAATTCGTCGTCGTCACCGTCGCCATTGGCCGCGCCGCTCTCGCTCTCGCCGTGTTGGCGCTTGAGACCCTTCATCTTGCGCGTCTGCAGCTCGCCCATGTCCTGCTTGCCGGGGTGCACGCGGCCCACCTTGTCGCCCATGCCGTCCGTCTCAATGTTCTTCTTGGTGCGCGACTCGGTGCTCTTGGGCTTGCGCATGGCCTGCTTCTGCAGCTCGGTGTCGGGCTCCTTTGAAGCGGCCCAGGCGCATGTCCAGCCGGGGGCCAATCTCCTCGAGCTCGATGCGCGGCAGGCGCTGGCCGCTGCGCTTGGTGCGCAGAGCGTACACGCGGAGGTGCAGCAGGGGAAGAGCGGAGGCTTCCGAGTCGCCAGCACCGCCGTCGCCCTCTGCGCCCTCGGGGCCGTGGCCACGATAATGTGCGACAGGCCCTCGACGTCGATCTTGTCGGGCGAGCTGTCGCCGCGGAAGAAGTCGGTCAGCAGGCTCTTGGCCATGGCGTACTTGCGGCCGGCGTCCGTCGTGGGTGTGGCCGGGTTGTGGGGAGCCACGCCACCGAGGCCGTCGCGGCGGCCCTCGATGCCGTCGCCACCCTCGTAAAAAGGGCGTGCCCGCGAACAGCAGCATGGGCCGCGCGCCCACGGGGAAGCTGCGCTTCTTGCCGTCCTCGCCGGCGAACTGGCCGATGCGCGTAAACGACGTCTCGTCCACGTACAGCTCGAGCATGTCGAGCATCTGGTAGTCAAACGTGCGGCACAGCGTCAGGCAGTGCTTGCGCTTCTTGCTGCTGCTGCCAAACAGGAGGAGGGAGGCATCGTTTTTGCGCGAGAAAAAACTCGAGGCTGGCCGGGTCCTCGAACGGGTGCACGTCGTTTTTCTTGGTGAACTTCTTGGCCAGCGGCGCCCGCATCGCATGCAGGTCTGTCAGACAGTCCTGCACGACCTGCGACGCCGACGTGCCGCGGAGAAAGAGGCACGTCTTGGGTTCTCCTCGTTTTTGGGCGCCCGTTTCTCGAGCGCCCGTTTGGAGCGCGCGTTGCGCGGCGTGATCTGTCTAAGCATCGTCGTAAGGGTGCGCGTGGGGTGTGTGTATATGGAAAGGAGTGTGCCGTGGCGATCTCCTGATGACGGGTGTGGTCTGAAAAAGAGGTCGTCAAGGCGCTGTCGTTGGGGGTGGTAAAGAGGCTGGACTTGTTTTTTTTTCTGCCGCCGTTTGGTACTACTTTTTTAGGCGGTCTGCTCGCTGAAAAAATCCTTATCGATACGGGAAAAGGTGAATAAAGTGGAGAAGTGGAGACTATGAATGCTTATGTAATAGCGCTGAGCTGTACGTGAGCTCACCACTTCATTCCTTCCCTTTTGGGAACAGGGAATGATGCGTCGCGAGGCCTGGGTTGATGCTTCCGTTTGCGTTCATCGTCTTGGCACCTTCCCTTACAGCTGCCTGTTGCTACTGGCTACTCTGTATAAATATCGCGGCGTCCTCCAGATGAGCAAAAATGCACTCGTCTTCTGTCCTCCCATCCCGCCTCATCCAACGGCCAGGTTGTTCTTCTCGGTCGTTTTTTATCCTGTTTTATTTTATTTTTCTTTACTATCGGTTATGACGTCTATTGTTACCTTTCTTTTTTGGTTTCTATTCCCATTTCCCCAGTTATCTGACTGCTTTGCATTTCTAATCTTTCTCCTGTCTCTCCCTCTCTTACTTCTCCAGCTTTTCCTGCCTGTCTCTTCGTGTCTGAGTACTGCCTCCCACTCGCCGGGTAACCATGGGCGAAGATAACGCGTCTATCCCTCGCTCCTCCCCACTCCTGACAACATCGCATAACAAGCGAAAGCGGAGGAGGATGCCACCACTTTACCACTCAAGAAGGTGCGTCCTTCGGATACGCTGTCAAAGAGGACAAGAGGAAAGGCGCAGCGGTTCCTCTTTCGAAGCGCTCTGAAAGACCCAAGCCAAAGACAGATGCCGATTTTCTCAGTTACCTCATCTCTTTGACTCGATCCCCACCCGGCTCTCCCACACACAAGCAGAGACAGAAGCCCTCTCAGAATGGCGATGGCAACGACAACATACGGGCGGCCATGGCGGCGGAAAACAGGCGCAGGCTACCGAATCTAACGAGCCGTGTCTCTGATAGGTCAGTGTACAGGGCACGGATCTACACGGCACCGCCGCATGTCCGATGTCAAAGCCGCGCGAACCAAAAGCCTATTATCACCGTGATGAACGCGAGTGCCCTCGACGCTGCCTTGGACATGGCTGCCCGCCAAAGTGAGCAAGATGCCGCGGCCAGAGACGAAGCACGCCGCCGGTACGAGGAAGATAATGAGACGACCACTACAGTCATTCCAGAAACGAACCGCGATGCCCGCAACGGAAAGACGGGGCGCATTGCTATTCTCAACGTGGCATCTCACAACACGCGCAACAAGGTCCTTGGCGGGCTTTGGGAGAAGGGCAGTGTGGCTACAGAGGAGGAGGACCTTTGCCTCCGCACAACACTGCCCCTGTCGTTTCACAGTCCTCCCAAGGGCCACCGTGTGCCTGAACTTTCGGGCTTCAAGCTGTCTCGCCGAGATGCACTGTACACGCCCCACGTCCAGGTCGTGCGTGCCAACTAGAAAGAGGACTATGAGCTGTTGAACGAAGTGCGTTCATACAAAAGGAGCAACAACGACGAAGCCTCTGGTGTGCCTGATCTGCCTCTTTTCAGTGTCATCTCCATTGCTCACCCGGAAGCGCCGAGCAGAAAACCCTCAGACAAGTATGGAAAAGTCTCAGATTTGTGTATCCTGTAAGAGTTTCCACAGTGCATCCACAGCAAACTAACTGACTTTGTTATTGTAACAGTGTGTCAAAGGACCACTACGCCAGGCTCAGGGACGAGCTCGAAGAGATGGAACGCACAAAGAACACCATGCGGCTGGTTCTGCGCATCGCCGCGGCTAAGGGACACCAGTCGCTAGTTTTGGGCACGATGGGCTTTTGCCCGAAAGTCTTGGGCAGTTTTCGACAAGTCAAACCGCAAATCTGGGCGAAGAACCCGGCCATTTGGTGGCGAGAAGTGTTGACCGAGCCCGAGTTCCGCCATCGCGGGCTGTGGCGTGAGATCTGCTTTGCCGTGTCGGACCGGTGGAATGATGGTAGCTACCACAGGGCTTGTGAAAAGAACTTGGTAGATTTAGAGCTGTGATGGGGCTGTGAGAACCGGTAAGTGGAAAGGATGAGGGACAAGACGGAACGAACAGAAGGGAGGAGAGAGGTTTGTCAAGAGTTTATAGAGCAGTGTCAAAAATATCTCTAAGAAATGTTACATAAATATCAAGACTAGGAGACTTGAAGAAGTTGGCTGGCGCACAACCTCTCTCGTTGCTATTGCTATCAAGCAGTCCACTATCCGACCGTTGAGAGTTGTTCCATTCACTCATGGTTATCTCGGAGGAAGCCCTGGTATGCTCCTTGCTAAACAGAACCTTGGCCAATACAACAACGGCAATTAACTCTGGAAATCCAAGAAGTCCCTATCAAGAATCATTAAAAGAATGAGAATTTTAAGAGGAAATTATGTACTGCATGATTCTTCTTGCACACAACGTTTTCCTGACTTTCCCACAGAAACTTTCCCACAGAAAGCTAACGGGCTACCAAGCCGCCACTACCCGCTAATCGTGCGCTCCGCGTGTGTTTTAGCGGCCGCGTCCGCTAAAAGACCCTGACACCAAGAACGGCCAATATTTTGACGTCCGTCTCCTCCCAATCACTCGTTGTTCAACCCGTCCAGGTGTAGTTACCGCCCATGTCTAGCAGCCAGGTCAGCGAGTTGAACTCGACGTCAATCTCGCTAATCTGCCACCAGCCCTTTCAAACGTGTTCTTGAGAATGGTAATGCCCTTGCTCGGCTTCATGGCATCGCCAAACGTCGCGTGCCAGCGCAGCGCAAATCACGTCGCAGTCCACGGCGTCAATCGAGTCGACCACCAGCGGGAACGGCGGATTCAGCGCCTGCGCGTCCATGAAAATCTTCTTTTGTTGCAAACGTGGGGCCGCCCAGGGGTGCAGCAAGAAGCTGTTGATGCTGTCCGAGTTGTCGACAAACGAGTCGGCGCAGTACTTTTCGCAGACGGGGTTGTGTAGTTTGGCAATGAGCTGCTGGTAGACGCCGACAATCTGCTTGGCGTTGTCTGCGGACATGCAGGCCTTGGTGCCGTTGGTAGCAAAGGGTGAGGCCAGTGCCGAGCCGACAAGGCGGCAGCGGCGGCGAGAAGAGCGAAGCGCATTTTTGGGGAGGTAGCGACCAGAAATAAAAGGGGAGAGAGATAGAGAGGTGGGTTGGATGAGAAAGAAGTGGCTTGAGCAGAGAAAGGCTTCTCAGGTTTGGCCCCTCGGCAGAGACTGCGTTTCTCTTGTATTTGTATTCGAGAAAGACTCAATGGCTTTGCATTCCCTCGGAGACCGCCATCCCTCTTGACCATTTCACTTCCCACCTCAATTTGGGGCCCAGTTCCTTGTCAATGTACATCTAAAGGAGTGCCAGCTCGGAGCTTTGCTGAATTGACCACGGACAGTCCTTTGAGCTATGGACGGGACAAAGCTAAGGAAACCAATATAAAAGTCGTGTATATTGAGGGTGGACAAGATGGTGGCAAGCCAAGGAGAACGAGCGAGCTCAGAATCAAAGGCTGCGCTCCGTGATGACGTCCTCGTGGCCGATTTGGGTGGCTCATACAGCTTGCCCAAGACGGGATCAAGTCTGCACGGCATATACGCCCGAGAAAGGCCATAGAGGACTTCCTTGCCTTTCCGAAAAAAAATTGTGCCGTCTACAAAAAGGATAAATTAAAAGACTACTGGGCAACGGGGACTGGAACATGCCCTTCTTTGGCCGTTCTTGGGCCGTGTATTTATCCAGTCAACTCCGCGACCTGGGCCGATATTACACCCACACCGGACGTCCGACTCATAGGATATGGGCCCATGGTAAAGCGTGGGAAAACTACACACGCCGACAAACAAAAGTAGCCAATTTCGCCCGTCTGCTTCCGTCTGTCTCTTGGACTTGCACTCTATTTTACTTGCTCTCCGGGAGTCTCAGCAAACCCGGTTGGCTTGTGTGGAGTTGTAGCTCCTATCTGCCCCTTGCGTCTCCCCCAAAGAGGGCTCTTAACAGTCCGACGAATTGTAGATTTATCGACATCACTAACTTTGCCAGCCTTCTGATGTTACAGCCAGCGAGGGACTTCCACAGCAACTCAGAATAAAGGATAGACGTCACCAGCCCACAGAGCACGGGTGAGGCATTGACCGGAGCGAGCTGACCGGGCCATGTAGCAAAAGAGGAAAGTGGTTTCTTCTCGAGTTTCTGGTTCGCGGGACGGACAACCTGAGCTCACATGCCGAGAAAGCACGCAAAGACGAACATATACAATTACTCCTAAACTGTTCTGTGAGTCCGTCTCGCTTCGGAGCGCCTGGTCGAGGCTTGCCAGATCCCATCTCCCAGGTTGCTAGTAAGCGCTCCAAGCCGACCACACCAAGTCCGGCGATAGATAATGGTTGTCGACCGTTCAAGAATAACGCTGCCCTCTTTTATCACCTCTCATACGCCTCGTACCCCTTTTTAATAGTGATGTGAGCCCGGCAAGCATACAGTACAAGCCACATATTTTGACTGGCACCAACTCTTTTGACCTAGAAGCAATGCGGTTGGCTATGCGAGATTATCAGCGAATAAGGTAGTAGCAGCATGCATTACATTAATTCGTGTGGTATTCACCACGTTCCTTGATCTGGAGAATGAAGAGGGGGGAAACCTGCAGCTCCTGGTACCGTTGCTGACTTCAAAGCTGCCTATTCAGAAGAAAACAAATTGTCTGTTTCCCCAACATTGTGATTAGCGTGGCTTCTGTGTCATCCTTCTTTTTTATCCGCTTTCTCATTCACAACTTGACGAGGAGGATGAGCCGTTCGCTTCTACGACCCACGTGACCACGATTAGTCACCCGGTCACGAGGGCAAAACGCGCCTTCCCTGCCGCGATGATGTGGGAGGAGCGCATGTCGCGATAAGGCGATTTTGGGCGTTATCACAAGGTGCCTTTCCCCACGCGCGCAAATCATTGTCTGTTTTTTTGACCGCCCCTTCCTGTCAACCCCAGTCGCATTTCACGATCCACTTGTTCCTTTTCGCTTCTGTTTTTCTCCAAGGACCCCTATTCTGCAAGAATTACAGCTCCACCGGCTGCCCAGCACGAGTCAACAGCTTATCGCGCGGGAAAAAAGACTTCTTTTTTCTCTTTTATTTTCTTCGCGACTTTTCCGTCTCCCGCATCCTTTCGCGTACAGCTGCGACCGGGACGCGTTTTTGTCGATCGACCGGCTTTCCGTCACTTTTCTTTATTTTCCCCGTCGGCCTTTTGCCGCCCACCGCCCAATGGACAGCTCGGCCTTTGCCTTTGTACAAGGTGAGTACAAGGCAAGTTAATTTCTCCCTTGACTACCGCCGCTGACCAGCTGACCTTTAGGCTATCTCCCCGACTCCGTCTCGTCGCTCGTTTACGAGTACGCCCTCCGCGACGGCGCCCGCTCCAGCTGTGGTCCCGGTGCTCTCCGAACAGGCAACGCGCGCCGCCGATGCCGTTAGCCCTTACACCGCGCCCCTGACCGCACGCGCCACCGCCTCGTTTGCGACCATGGTCACGCCCGTACTCGACGCATCGCGCGCGCCGCGTACAACGCGCCCGACATTGTCGTTCTGCTGCTGGTGGTTGTGCTGGTGGTTCTCCTGCTGCAGGTGCTGTCGCTCGTCCGGCGCCTTGTTGCCTGGTGGACGCGCATGCTGTTCCGCCTCATCTTCTGGTCGGGCGTTGTGCTTCGTGCTGGCAGCCGTGTGGCAGCGCGGCCTGGCGCAGTCGGCGCAGGACGCGGCCGCCATCGTGGGCCGCGTCTATGGGTACGCGTCCTTTGTGGGCGACATCTGGCGTGCCGAGTACAACAAGTACCAGCAGCAACAGGTGCAGGCGCAAGCCGCCAACGGAGGCGCGGGCCCCGGCGGTGCGGCCGCTGCAGCAGCCGCAGCGGCGGCGGCAGCATCTGCTGCCTCTATGGGCGCCAGTGGTGGCCTTCCCCACTCAATCGGTGGCTTCCGGATATACCAACGCGGATGAGGTATGGCTACTACCCGTCACAACAATCAGGTGGGGCTTGGAGAGGCCTAGCTCGCGGGAGGGTGGTATGAGGGTGGTTATGGAGTGGCGAAAGGGGAATGCAGGCCCTGTGTGGAAGATCCGGAGGAGGAAGAGCATATGGTAGTGTGCTGGCGTTCTGTTTTGACTTTCCCGCGGTGTGTGGTTTATTTTCCTTTTTTGTATGGCGTTTTGGGTATTCTTTCGGCGGGAGGCTTTTGTCTGATTCCCCTTACGCTCGCTATAGTTTTGTGTGCGTTTTCACCCTCTAGATACCCGCGACAGCATGTGTGCTCTTGGGTATCGCTTTCCATTCTTATTTCCCCCTTCTTTGTCGATTCCTGATTACCCCGGTTTTGCATAATGGTTTATTTGGGTTTGGAGTCGTTGGTTTCATAAGAGCCTCGCAAGGCAGTAATCAAAGTTTATATTTCGATTTTCCAGGTTCCATCCAAAGAACGCCATCGCTATGCATCCCCCTTCTCTGCGGACGTTGTTGCCACATGGCCAGTACAAAATGACTCCTCTTAAAAAGCACGAAGAAAGCAAATAAACAAGACCCAAATTAAATGTACAAAAGTCCGCCTCACTTGTCAGCATCCTCTTTACATCTCCTCGTCGTCAAACTCGTCGTCCTTGAGCTCTTTTGGCTCCTGTGCCTCGTTGAACTGGATGCAGTCGTCAATGTAGCTGAGAATCGCGCCCACGCTGTCCTCGCTTGCGGCGTCTAGCTTGAGGTACGACACCATGCTGAAGCTGTCAATGAGGTTGGCCACCGCCAGGTTCAGCCGCCGGAAGCTCGTGCCGCGCATCAGCTGCTCCTTGTCCTGCGGGTCCGCCACGGCCGCTTCCTGGTCGTCGATGCCCGATGCTGCGGCGGCCGGGTCGTCCTGCAGCAGCATCACGTCGGGCGTCAGGAACTTCTTGAGGTCCTTTTTGCGCACCTGGCCATTCACCAGGTCCATCTTGCTCAGGATGTTCAGGTGCGGCACCTCGAGCATGATCATGGCGCTCATGGCGCTGAGCGTGCCGGCAAAGAACTTGGCGCGGTCCACGATAAAGGTGGCCTCGAGCAGGTAGGTGGCGCAGAGGCGGATGTCGAGCGCGCCGAGCGCGTCAGGAAACGGACAAGCGACGGTAGGATGGGCACGTGCGTGTAGAGCTCAATCTGGCCAGGCATGTCAAAGATGATGAGGTAGTCTTCGGTCAACGAGTCGAGGGCCTCGGTCAAGAAGTCGAGGTTCTCCATGAGGAACTCGAAGCAGTAAATCAGGCCGCCGTTGGGGCCAAGGCCCATCTCCTCCATGACGTCGTCGAGCGAGATGAGATCGCGGATGTCGAGGTCGGGCGTGTGCTCAAACGTCTCGGCTGCCGGGTCGAGGTTGACGTAAAAGGACGAGCGGCGGTTGAGCTGCAGGTGCGTGATGAGGGCGGCGCAAAAGGTGGACTGCACACAAAAGAGTCGTGTTAGTTAGCGAGGGCGGCCACGGAGCACAATAGGACGACTGTGCGACCCTACCTTGCCGGCGCCCGCCGGGCCCATGACCATGACGCCGAACTTGCTCATGGTGATGGCTGGAATGCGGATGCAGTTGATAGGGGCGGTAGACTTGGTTCGCTTGGGCCAGACAAGCGCGTCAGTGTGTGCGGATGTGGTGCTGGATTCGTCTGCAGAGGTGTGGTGAAAAGCGAAAACGTCATATGCGACCGCGATGCTGTTGCCGTTTGTCTGCTTTGTCAAGCAATCTTTTTTTTTTTAGTCGCTGCATCATTAAGCCCGCTGGTGGCACCCCGCAGTGGGCCGGTAGAACAAGTCGACAGCCTCGCGAGGCCGCTAGAGAGCACAGGCCATCGGCACATGGCTGGAATTTCTGTTTGGGTAAGAGACCAGTGCACAAGAGCCAGCTTACAGCGGTTAGTCCACTGTAAATAGATAATCCAACGTCACAGAACACAGCAAAATCACAACGTCTTCATTTACCCGCAGTTTTCTGTCCTTTCCCTTCTTTTTTTTTTCTTTTTTTTTTCTTCTTCTTCTCCTCTCTCTCCTGTTTCTCTTCCTTTTGCATCTCCTTTTCATGTTTCATAAAACAAACAAAAAACGAGAAGCAGAAAAAGGCTCTGGTTCTGCCGTCTGGTCTTCTTATGCGTGTTAAAATGAGATGGTCAAGGTGGCTATCTAAAGTACATGTAAGTACTTCGTAAATAGCAAATGTGGTTTTGTGTTTTCCCTCTTCTTCTTCTCAACTTCTTCCTTTCAGAGGAGAAGAAAATGACGCCCGTTCCACAATTCGCATCTTAATCTTTAATCTCACTCTATGGCAAGCCTGGCCGTATGCCTGGGCGACAAGGGGCCCCTGGCAGGTGCAAGGGACGGAAGACTGGACCGCCGCTACCTTCATTTACGAAGTACGCAATTGCTCCTGACCTAGCCACCGTTTGCTACTGCCCGTTTGAGCTTAAGAACGTCCGCACACAGGGGCGTTTGTCACCATGGCGCGGCAGGAGCAATCAGCGCAGACAGGTAGACGGCCGCGCCGAATAAACAGACGGTCCTTGTGAGATATCGTAATTCTGATCTGGCCTGCAGGTAAATACAAGCAGCGAGGACCGGTCGTCGGGAACGAACCGCACAATGGTATCTTAGCACACGGGCGGCAAAAACGCTGGGGCAATGTGCATCTCACTTATATTACGGTGTACAATGTAATTACATGTAGAATATAATTGTCGCGTTCCTTCCTCGCAGCATACGCGACTCTGCCATGCGCGGCTTCCCGCGCGTAGTAAACTACTACATGTACACTCGTTTGCTCTTGCCTCCTCTTCCCGAATGTAACGCATTGTCGTGTGCAGGCAGGCCGCCGACCAGTCTCCCAAATGCATATTGTTTTTGCGTGACGAAGGAGCGATCCAGAACCTGGAGGGCCAGGCCACCCAGGGCCAAAATTTCTCTCGCTACACCGTATGTGACGCGCCTCCTTGCAGCCAAAGAGAAATCCCGATGAAAGACAGGTGCCACGCGTTCTACTTGGTTCCCCGTGTGGGTTGTGGAGTCGAGTTACGCCCCTAAATGCGCTTACAGCGAGAGGCAGGCGTAGATTGGAGTGACGCTGAAAAGAGGGAAAACGACGAGAGAAAGAAAGAGGTTAGATTAAAAACAACCAGGGAAGGCGCAATGGCCATTGTGCTGTGCAAAAAGATACGAAGCAGGAGCGACAGCGAATAGATTTTGATCCCTCACCTGTCCTCCTTCCTCTTTTCCTCTGTTATTCCCAACCGACCGCGGAGGGGACGACGGCAGTATGCTCAGAGTGCGAGGCCACCCCTATTCCACGTCCCTATCGATCGCTCCTGCCCCAAGAGCGGTTCACGTGCGGCCCACGGGCGGTCGTTTTTCTCTCGACCTGCAAGTGATCGACGACAGAAACTCCCCAACGAGACCAAACCCCCGAAGCGGACGGACGCAAGAAAAACAGGCAAAAAACCGCAAACGTTCTGGGCCGTCACAGGACAGACAAACGACGGGCGAGACAGTCGAGTCGACAGCCGCAAGACACAGAACGCCCACACACGAAAGGGGCAACTGGTGCAGCCCTTGCGTCCTTGCGTTGACTTTGATTTTTCTTTCTCTTGTCGCTATCTTTTTGCTCCTTTTCAGCCCCATATTCTGGCTGGAACTCTGCTCGACAGCGCTTCTTCTCACGACTCGGTTTTTGCCGCTGTTGGCCTTTAGGAAGTAGTGCCAACAAAGTTCGACGGCGCCGTGAAACTACCGCGAATCGGCCAGGCGAAACGGATTTCGGTTCCTTTTTTTTTCTTTTCCCCTTTTTTTCAGCTGCCAAGTGTTCACTCGAGCAGACTCGGCTCAAGTCTGTGGACGACGTCTCGGCCAATCGACGAAACTCGGACTCGATTGCGAGTTTCGACGAGCTCAGAGAGACTCTAGAAACGATTTATCCATCGATCGAATCGCTGCAGCTGCTTCTATCTACGGTTAATTCGAATTGACCCTCGGCCCTCGACAAAGATAGAATAAACGACGACAAAGGAGGCTCCAAGCCGCCTGCATAGCTGTGCATTCTCCTGCGCTGCGCATCCTGTGTCGCACATCGCCTGCATACCGCGACTCCTGCCAATCACAAGGTCACGATCACGATCACGATCTTGGTCTCTTTGAAAGCCACGAAAAAGAAACAAGACCCGAACGAGGCCGACTGCCGATGAGAAAGGCCTTTGCGCCGGAGGGAGAGCGATCGCAAAGGACAGCAGCGGACAGCGGACAGCGGACAGCCAAATCGACGTGGACAGGAAACGGGAAGAGGACGCTCGAAACAGACAGGACGAGGCCCGCTCCCGAGCTTCTAGCTTCGCTTCCTCACCGTGCTCCGTGTCAGGCTGCGCGCGTGCACAGCTCTACCCTTGCTGTCTGAGACCTGGCCATTTTACCCTTTCCCCAGCCCTTCCCTGTCAGAGGCCATTTTGCCGCCATGGCTGCCATGGACTCCCGCATGGGCATGGGCGTGAGCGCTCACCCGCAGCCGTACCCCAACCTGCCTGCCTCTCCGACCCTGACAAACCCTGACATGATTTTGCCCGACTATGACTTTGCACTATCTCCCGGCCTGGACGACGATGACGAGGACCGCCCGGCGCGCTCCAGTCGCCGCTCATGATGTGGAAGAACACCCACGCGGCCTCGTCCAGCACAGACCTGCAGCAGCTCTTTGCCGGCTCGCAGGAGCACCACATGCCTTTCCCTCGGGGCCCATTACGCCCACCACCCCCATCATCTACGGGCAATGGCACCATGCTCTCTGACATTGGCGAGGTGACCGAGGTTGAGAGCACAGTCGGCCCCTCGCCCAGCTCCGCACGACGTCGTGCCGCGGGCGGTGCCAACAGCGGGCCGTATGGCATGTCCGGCTCGCCTTCGGGCTCGCGCACCCCGTCCCCGACACCCCTCCCGCACAACATCCGCCACCCTTTCCACCACAAACCGCGACAACTTCTCCGATGCACCGCGACAGTCCTCGCCCACGATGGGTGCCGAAAGCGGGCAAAGTATTCTCAGCAGCAACAATAGCAACGTTGGCACCATTGGCGTGAAACAGCGGGCGCGGCAGCAGCAGCAGCAGCAGGCAGACCGTGGCCGGCGCGACTCCCTCGAGAGCAAACAGCACAATCACCACTCAGGACCAGGCTGGTCTGTTTGCAGACTTTGACGACGTCAGTCAGCGTTGGTGACGACAGCGTGTTCCAGGGCGATGATGAGGAGAGCGTGGCCGAGTCGTATGTGGAGGAGACGTATATCGCGCGAGAAGTGCCCATAACGAGCACAGCATCGTCCTCGCTGCTGGCTGTTCCAGACTTTGGTGGCGGAGGAGGCTCCAGCAGCGGCGGCAAAACACAAGCGACGAGGGCGAGCGCCGGCTATCAGCAGCAACGCTCAGTCTCCGTGCCGAGAAGATTCTGGCCAACGCCAAAAAAACGGCTCACGGTATGTCCACAATGGTCTACAATGAATATATAAGTATTTCTTGAAAGCTCCAGCTAACACTTGTGTCAGACTATGGAGGGCAACCTCAACCGCGCCCGCAGTTCCCTCTACATCTCATCGCCGCCGGCTGGCTCTTTTGCCGTCGGACGGCTCCACGCCTTCACCGAGAACACCGGTGCGCCTCCGCCACGGCCAGCAGCCGCTACCACGACCCAAGCCCTGGCTCGCCAACTACACTCCACGCATGCGTCAGCGACGTTCCATGCCCATTGACGGAGTTGTGCCCGGCAACTTCCTTCAGCGATCGGCAAGCGCTCTGGGCGCAGCAGGCGGCTACCGCAAGCCACAGCTCACCGGCTCGCGCAGTGCCGACCGTGTCGATGAGATCCAGGACAGCCTGAGTGGCGCGCTACCACCGGGCCCGGTCTCAACAAACCGGTGGACATTGTTCTGGAGCGTCTAGACGAGGATGGCGCCGACGATACCGATATATTGCCTGCTCACGACCGTTCTAGTGGGCAGCTGGAGTCTTTCTTGAGCCCAACATTTGGCTCGGCGAAATGGTGACAAGGGCCTGACCCGATCCGCCTCGGTAGCCCAGATGCGTGATCTCAAAGACCAGATGAAAGGCCTCAAGGCAAAATCTCGACACTGCGTGAACAGGCGCGTGCCGACAGCCTGAAGCGGCGAAGCCTGCAAAGCCTACGGACGCCGAGCCCATTCACCCATGCTCAGATTGACCAGTGGGCCACAGGACAGCCGCATGTGGCGTTGAACGAGAGCCCCGAGTCCTCGGGCAATGGCAGCCGGCTCAAAATTACCTGAACAACGGCTGGAACAACGAGCAGGCACCGGCGTACATGAACGGTGAACAGATTGTTACGGCGAGCGCTAATGGACCTTGATGCCGTCACGCCTCCTCCTCGTCATGACGGCTCGCCTGCTGAGAGCGCCCAATCTATCGCGTAGTGAGTGGCAGCGGCTCCAGCGCGCACGCCAGAGCAAGCACAAGCTCGCCTCTGGCACTTGATGGCGACCAGACCGACGAGGACTCGGTCAATTAATAGCCGGTACGAGCACACGGAGGATGGCATGATGACAAAACTGTCGTACGCCAGTGTCCAGCCTTACCAGCAGTCGACTGAGTCGCCTGTTTTGGGCGGAGGAGGACCACCCAGCTCGCCAGGCGAGATCACCACGCCCGACGAAGAAGATGAGGATCTGGATGACTTACATACCGAAAACGGCGACTTTTCCGACGAGGGCCACTCGTTGGAATCGCTTGACACGATGTGTTTGTCGGACAGCGCCGTGGCCGACATGTCTGGCCACAAGTACCAGGTGGACGATGAGAACGATGAGGACGACGATGCCAATTGCGCGTGGCCAAGAGTCGCCCTCTTACGACGACCAAGAGGACGACATTGAACTTACGAGAGTGAGAGCGGCGAGTCGATGTACCATGACACGCTGCAGCACCCCATCTCCCACGAAGACCGCGAGGACGCCTTTGACTACGAGCACTTCATCCTGCACAGTGCCCTGGGCACGATTAGCCAGCAGCGTCTGGCGCGCAGCGGAAGTTTCAGCTCCGAGGACTCGGTGGAGACCACCCGAGGGGCCCGTTTCGGCGTCGAATTACCAACAACAGCAGCATGAATGACGACGGACCCTACGTTCCCAGCCCCAACGCCCGCACGAGTATGAGCTCCATCTCGACGGTCGAGTCTGCTGACTCGTTTGCCACGGCCACGGAAGGACGCACCAGCCGCGACGAAACCGTTTTAGTACAATCTCGGACGCGGATGACGCGGATGACGCGGAAGACGCAGAAGACGCGGAAGACGTCATCTTCCACCACGAGAAACCGCGTGGCTGCTGCCGCCGCCAAAGAACCGCCCCGACAGCCTGCTTCTCGCACGTGCAGCAGTGTAGGTTCCAACAGCTACGCATCGAATAAACAACAACAATAAACAACACAATAACGAGGATTACGCCGGCAGCTACGCCCACTTCGCGAAGCAGTGTCGAAGAGCCCCGGCAGACACAGCAGCCTCCCATGGCCCGTCGCCCGGCGAGCGCTGTGGCCGGCCACCGCCCTTCGGTGTCGTCTTTCGAGTCAACGGGCACCACGCGCAGCTTCCCGCTCGTGAACCGCAACCGCGTCAGCTCTGTTGGCACCGTTTTTGGTGCTGGTGTTGCTACGGTCAACGGCTTCCGCAGTGGCAGTGGTGGCAGCCACAGCCTGAACTCGTCCATCTCCATGTCCAATGGCGGCGGCAGCGGCAGCATCATCCACTCGGCCTCCTCGACGCCAACAAAGGCCCAGGCGTCCGTAAGCCGGGTTTCACCCGACAACGAAGAGCTCCGGAGGCATTTCCGAGTCGCTCATGAACGAGACGGCCAGCATCTGCGCAGCAGCAGGCCAATGGCAGTGGCAGTGCAGTGGCAGTGGTGACGGGCCAGGCAGCCTCGGCGCAAACCGCAGCATGTCAAGCCCGGAGGACGACGGCTCTCTACTGCACGAGCGTTCCGGCAGCCGCTGGTGGTGTCAACAACTACGTCAATGGCAAACAGCAACGGCAATGACAATGGCGCTGGCGCATCCCACGTCCAGGCGCTTCAGTCCTTGTCGATAGAGGACCAGTATTGGTCGAGCGTCTGGTAGGCAACCTTGGCCGTTGCGTGCTCGGCCTGTCCGAGAGCGGCCGGGCCAGTACCGAGAGCCGTGACTTCCGCCGGCGTATCGATTGCTGCACGCCGCATTCTCGAGGGCCTCGACCAGTCTAGAAAGACTCCTTTTGATTTTTTTTCTTTTAGTCAACCTTCTATTGTATTCCTATTTTGGATCTTATTGGATCTTGATTTGGCCTTTTCCCTCGCCCTTCCCCTCATACACAGAAATGTCTAATGAAAGCGCACGATCACTGCCCTTGAAGGGAATGTCATAAATTTTCAATTTGAGGCGTGGTATTTTCAAGGTGTCCTGTTTGGCGTGTGCCCTTTAATATATATATCTTTATATTTATATATAAGCCGGCCTGCTTTTTTTTTCATCTCGGTTTCTATCCTTTTTTGGTGTTGAGGCACAAGTGCCTCTCGGGCCATGGGATGCCGCTGTCTTGTCTTGACTTTTTCACTTTTTGTTCCCTTTGTTTAACTTCTTTTTAGTATATGGTGGATGCGCATGTATCAATACCCCCCTTTCTTTCCCGTATTCTATTCTATTTTCCCCCATATAAGCTTTTCCGAGGTGCTCGCTTTAATAAGACGGCACGGAAACAAATTTAAAACAATTTGTAACTATGCACATTTTACCTTGCATGAACCGCGTGCAGATCAGTTTATAGGTTCCCGATATTCATATCAGCTTACATTGCCTCATACAAGAGTGGGCAGGGCGGCCTCTTTTTACTCAAACATAAAATAATGAATTCATATTTTTAAAGCAGGCTAACTTTAGACTTTTGAGAATCAATAGAAAGGAAAATATCGAATGACAAGAAAAAAAAACCCACAATACATAATGAGAGGATCAAAGGGGTTAACAAAGGAATGAAAGTCAACATGTAAACACTGTGGGAGTTCGTGAGCTCGTAATTCTTACTTGCATCAAAAACAAAAGGATCCTATAATTAGCAGCATTCTAAACCCATGCTGTTTTTAGCCATGAAACATGAAAAGAGAAAAAGAAGAAGGGGAGGGCGAAGGTGGGAAAAAAGCGGCAAAAGGAGAATTGAAAACCCGCAGCCAAACAGTATAAATGCAAATATTAGCAAGCCCTTGCGACTAAAGAAACTGGCCTCTTTCCCCATGCCGATGAGGCCCGCATTTGTAGAATCAAGATGCGTGAGACCATATCAATATTTCCTGTCACTGGCCCCTATTCGGGTTGCTTGTTGGCTCGCTCTTGGACTGCGCCCGACGGGAGTAACGAGGGCGACTCCACCGGACTTTGTTGTACCTTGCCCGGCCTCTCACGCTTCCCCTCGAAAAGCTCCCAGTGGGCGGCAGTTCCGCCTCATCTGGGTTCTGTGCCGACCCATGTTTGAGCGTGTCGTCTGGCTCTGTCAAATCTGTTCCCCGTTGCGCATGGTGGAAGCCAGATCGGTCAGATGCATTTGCCGAAGCAAAGAAGGGCGCCGGCAGTAGGTCCGTTTGCGTATTTGCTGCCTGGCTGAAGGTCCGTTTATGCCGAGAGTAATCGGGCTTTGTCATTGTCGACTGTTCATGGAAGCGCGTGTTGATGTTGCTTAAATCGAAGGCAGGTCTTGAAAGTGGGCGGACTTTTTGATTGCGTCAAGGGCGTGGTGGACACTCTCGGGGTGTGAACGATGGCGCGATGGGGTTTAGTTTTCGGCTCCTGCATATAAAAAAGAAGGAGGAAAAAAAGAAAAGGTCATTAGAAACAGCCAAACGGAAACCAAAAAAAGTTCTCAGCCTCTGGCAGTCACTATTATACCTCTTTCTTTCTTCCCTTCGTTGTCTTTGTTCTGTCCGCAGTATCCGATCCCCGAGTCGTCTTCATTCGTATAGTTGTCGTTCTCGTGGTCGTCAACTGTTATTGGTGTCATTGGCATTGTCACCCGATCCAGAGGCGGCACTGCTCTGAGCCCGCTGCGCTCCCGATTGGTCGGACGAAATTCGCATCTTGGATGACACTGTCGTGGCTTGGCTCGCCTTGGCCACCTCGTTGCTCGTAGCCTCTGGCGTGAGGTCGTTGACCAGGTTCAGAAGATCTTTCCAGAATCCGATGCCTTGGCCTTGTCTTTCGGCTTAGTGAAGACTTGTCTTAGACCCAAAGGGTGGCATATTTTCCCCCCGCCTGGATGAGATCGTCATGCTGCCTTGCTCAACAATCTCACCGTCTGCAATGACAATGATAGTGTCGGCGTTTCATGACAGTAGACAAACGGTGCCTTTACGACGCAAAAAATATTTAGCAAATTTTGGTGGGTGGTAGATATGGAAATGGAGGAAACAATGCAGCGGGTAAACACTTACGCAACCACGAATGTTGTGCGGCCGAAGCCACGAGCCTGCAGAGCCTCTTGGATCTTTTGTTTCCGCTTATCACGTGTACCACAGGAAACTCGCATGGCTTCCGTCAAGAAGACAATCGATGGGTTCTTTGAGGATAGCTCCGAGCCGAATGGCCACTCTTTGCAGCTCACCGCCAGACAACTTGATGCCGCGTTCGCCGACACGCGAGCCGTAGTTCCTACATAAAGTCAGAAAAGATGACGCCGTATAAAAAAAAGGACGAGATCGAAGAACGCATTACTCATACCTTCAGAGAAACCTAGAATCTGTTCGTGCTACTGCAGTGGCCGGCAGGCAATCGATAGACCTCCTTTCATCGGTTGCATCGAGCTTTGCATACCGGACGTTTGTTCATTGATAGTGTCGTTTGAATAGATGGGGGGATTGCGGAACAATTCCGATTCGCGAAACGCAAAGCTTAAGGCAGAGTTAGCAAACAATATATATTTAGACAAGGATGATTAAAACGGGAAGAAGTAAAAAGGGGAAATTACCTACTTGAAATGTTTCCACCATTACACGATATCTTAGTCCGTCATCTTGATTGTTCCCGGTCAATCGTAGAACGCGGATCGAGCAAGTTTCAAAAATAGAAGTAAGCTTGCCGGCGCCAGTGCAGCATCAAACAAAAGCAAAACAGTGTCATACCAGACGTAGATTCATGAAACGAGACGTTCTTGACAATGTCCGTTCATTGTCATTTGTTACGAAGAAGCTGACGTCTTTGAAAATCGACCGTGCCTCCAGAAAATTCCAGTGTCAAAACGGATTTCCTCCCTGTTTTGACAACCAGTCGGCTTCGTGTTCATTGATTTTCTCCAGGAGCTGCTCCGCATTGGAAATAAAGTTTCTGGAAATGCCCTTGCCCAGGCTTGGCAAAGAATGTTTTAAAGGGAGCAACAAGACCTGTGTCCAGTAGCGGGTAAGGAGCATGACAAAACTGGCCAGGGAGTTAGGGAAACTTTCCAGAAGTCACCTGGTAGATCCGCCATGGAAAAGGGCTCCGGCCAAGCAACCCTGCAAGAAGAATCAAGTACTGGAAAAGCGTAGGCTAACAAGTAGCCAATGTAATACATTTCTTTGCGACCTCTGCACGCGCGTTTTGACAGCATTTGTATGCCCCTAGGCGAGTCTCTTCGTGGCCCCAAACCTGATTGAAGGAGGCAACAGTGGACCAGCCCCGTGGATGCCGGCTTTGCACCGGGACATAGTTTGCTCCTCGAACCACACTGACTCGCTGCGGCGGGCCGTCTGAGACTGGAAATCATACGACCGGGCAATTTGTAAAGGAAAAATGATTTCGCTGTTGGCAAAAGGGTAATGAAGCCTTCGTAGGGACCAAAAGTGAAGACAGATACATAAAAGGGCCAATGGTCATGTCAAATCAGCATTGGAATCGCTGAGAAGCAGATTGGATTCGAGGACGAGATTGGCGATGCTTTGCCAGAGATCAGATATTGCCATCATAATGTCGGGAAAAGGGCATCTGGTGGTCGTGGAAAGTCCCGGGAAAGGTTTGAGGACATGGGAATTAGGCTGCCGATGCTCATTGCACCAAACGAGTAGTACTCCACGGGGGGATCAAGAGCCACTGGACCGAAAGCAAGGCAGATGCCCAGCTTGGGACGAAGCAAAACTTCAAGCAGCAGATAAATAACGACCCCTGAAACCCCCATGGATTTTGTCGTTGCGTGGTCAGGCTGTCCATAATGATGCACCAGCTGGCGCGGATATCAAAACCATTGAGCGGCGTATATTGGCCGAGGAGCACGCACATCGACGACATAAGCGGCCCAATCTGCAGCCCGCGGTGGTTGACATCAGGCCAAATATAAGGGAAGAGAAGACGATCTGCTGTTTGACGGCTAAACAATGCTGCCGAAAGCTCTATGGAAGAAGCAAAAAACAGGACAAAAGTCTCAACTTACGAGAAATCGGCTTGCGTACTCGGATAACCAGTTTCCCATTTTCTGTAAGGCGCTTTCTCCATTTCTCGCGTCTCTTGGTCGCGGCGTTCCCAGGGCAGCATCGTGTGGTTTCGTCGTTCCCTTTTAGACTTGTCGTCTTTGGTCCTTTATCGTCGCCATTCCTCAGTTGGTGTCTGGCGAGCTTTCCTGAGTCCGATTGCCGTCGCTTGGGAGTTGGCCGTAGATAGAAACTTGGTGTAGTGCACTTGTGGATCGTTGTTTCGCTCCGTAAGCCGTTGGCAGTCTGAGAGGCCCTCTCCTCCCTCGCAGACTGAGCTGGTGTAACGCGTCAAGTAAATTTTCTTGGGACTATAACGAGAGGACTGCTCGTCTCGAGTCATGCAGCTCCGTCCTGTCAGGCTGGTGGATAAGCCAGTGTTTGCACGTAGATGTCAGGAGGCAGACGGTTAGTTGCTCTCTTTCCGCCAGATGAAGAAAAAGTAGGTGCGCCATTTTGTCCGCAACACTAGTCTTAGGAAAGACCAATAGGTCTTCACGTAGCGGAGCTTCCTCATGGCCACTCTGGAACTTATGCGAGCGCCTCGTGTGTCAGATCTGATCTCGCCAGAGAAGCGCGCCAGTGAGGGCGGGCACAACGGACCAGGAAAACGCATTTCCGAAGGACTGGCTCAAACGCCAAAGGTTTATAGAAGAGCACATAAATACATGAAGCCATTGGGGGGAAGTGTCCAACTCCAGGCCATAATAATATGGGTATTCAAGGGGGAACTGGTCGTAGCTGAAGCGTACCTCGTTTGGATTGCTGTTGTCTCTTATACAAAATTTCTCATCTCTCGACTCAGCATCGGCGAACTGAAGGCCGCAAAAGAACAAGGAAGCCTGGCCTATGCAAACCAGAGGCATCGAGGGCCTTTGGGTGCAACGCTTAAGGGGCTGAAGGGCTTGGCATATAATTTACGTCTATTGTTTTGTTGAAAAAGAGACGCAGAAGCCATTCCTTGGATAGCTGAGGTGTATTTGCAATCGCCTACACAGAAGCGATATTGGGCAGGCTAGCTCAAGGTAGTGAAAGAGCTTGGACCCGCAATGGGACGCCGAACAGAGATGACAGAGAATGCATACCTTCATGTTTTGGTATACCGGACAATTTGGCGAGAGGACAGGTGCGTTAAAGGAGCGCTAACCGTGATTCGCTCTCGATACTAAAGTCGACACTGATAATAATGCGACGACTTGACGGCGAACATAGACAAAGTAGTGTAGCACGTGACTTTCAGTAGTAAGATCGTTGTATCATTGATGGGCTTTTTTGCGTAATCCACAGCGGCGTGTTCAACCCTCTTTTCCGCCGCGTGTATTTGGATAGATCAGGTTGGACCAGTTGTTGTTGTTGTTGTTGTTTGTGACTGTGTGGTCTGTCCCTGTGCGAGTACCAACACGGCACAGTTCTCTCAATGCCAAGGCGTTTGGAAGGCGTTCGGCCAGGCGCAGTAATCCAGAAGTTGAGACGTGCCAAGCGGGATGCAAAAAGAGGGATGGGAGAAGAAAAAGTTCAATAAAAAAGTAATTGAAACAACAGCAGTGGCCATTGGAGGGAAGAAATGGCCAGGTGAGGAAACCCGGGGTGTCAAGCGCCAGAACGCGAGCAAAGGGACTGTCCTTGCACTGGGCGCAGGGAAGCCGGGCTAAATACGACAAATGCCGGGCGTTTAGGCGGAGGGGAGCGAATGCCCGGCAGGATTGCGGCCCCGCAGTAGGGCAGTGGGCGTTTTGAAACATAGAACTTTTTCTTTGGAGTTGGTAGTTAGGACAACCGATTGATCACCATGCAGCAGGGATTCAAGACAGAGAGGCGATAAGTACCTGGGCGGGGCTGGTCAGATTCAGCGGGATGCAGCTACAGTGTAGAGCGGCCTGGTCTAGACCACTGGTAGCAGCGGGCGTTAAAATTGTGAACAAGAATGTGACAAAGGTGCCTGGATCCTCGCGTCTTTCTAGGCAGCTGCGGGCGGGGAAAGGAGTGAGAGGGTTCCAACGAGGCTGTGATCCACGCAGGTGGCAAATGTGTCAGGGATATGACGAGGGGTGTGATCGGGGGAAATAGTGCGAGGCTGACGGGGGCTGTGCGGGAGAAGAAGAGCGAGAGACAGGATAGGGCGGGTTTGCATATCCAGGACGAGTGTTGTTTTTGTGACGTCGCCAAAGGGGGAGAAAATGAAGCCAAAACAGAGGAGACTTTGTGGGGGGAGGCAGAAAAGGAGATGGAAAGTCCGGAGGGAGGGACACGATGGTGGGCGGCACGTGGGGAGAAAAGGAGAAAAAGGGGGAAGTGCTTGCTTATAATACAAAATGGGGAAGGAGCATGCGGTGATGCAGGAAAGAAGGAAGGACACAAAGACAATAGAAACAAACGAATGCAGGACAAGTCCAACACGAGGGAAGGAGCAACCGCCAAAGATGGTGGATTCTGTTTCAGTAGGTTTGCGAATCCAATGCACCTTCCCAACAACGACAGACTGCGTGAGACAAGCACCTTCCTCTGGTGGTGAATATCGAGGCCGTAACATGGTAGGCCACGTCAACGCTCCCTCCCAAAGCCTAAGAGAAACAGCAAAAGTTTGCAAAGTCAAACAAAAAAAGGGCTCAGAGCATCGACAGCCGGCAGATGACGACAACAAATCAGCAGGACGAGGTCGACACCTTCGACAGACGACACAGGCGGACACAGGCGACACAGGCGACACAGGCGACACAGGCGACACAGGCGACACAGGCGACACAGGCGACACAGGCGACACAGGCGACAGCGTAGTGTCTCTCCTGGATTACAAAGGCGGTGTTTCTGGATCGTGGCAGCACGTCCTGCGGTGGTCCTGCGATCTTTGTATGATCTTGACGTGTTCTCTCTGTCATTGACACACCGACGACGAAGAGCATCGAATGCCGACAGAATCGATCTATCGGTTGCGAGTGTGGCTCTGCTTCTTGCTCTGTTTTTTTCCGGCTTTTATTGTGACCAGGTACGGATGTCTCTCTCCTCTCCTTGCCTTCTGGTTGCCTTTTGTCTTCTTGCTTCGTGAACTAACAACCGCCTTTGATGCAGGACCGGTGCTGGGAGAACCGGATATGAGAACGCCGCCAATGCCCAATGGTTTTGTGCCACTGTCTAAAGTGGGGAACAAAAGGAAAAAGCTGGCCTCGCTACCCAGAGCCCGCCAGAAACCCCAACAGAGGCTCGGTTTTGAAGCGGAACGAGGGATGCGAGTGGATCCCGTTGCCTATCCCAATCGGCAACCACGGCGTTTGAAACTCCCGCCGTGGCCCCTTGGGTTTTGGCTGTTGAGGTGGTGTAATGCACTGAAGCCGTGGGGAGGTGCGTTTGTCTGTGGTTCCGGGGCCTGCTTTTTGGTCGTTTGGCGGCCCTGACCGTAATTCGGAGGGGCCTCAATATTGGTGCGAGGGTCAGCTTTGGCGGGTGCTCCTGAGACTCCGACCTCGCTCGAGGGCAACGTCATATTCTGGTGGGGAAAGCTGGGTTTGCAGGGAAAGCAGTGTGTGGGCTTCAAAGGCGAGCGGCTTTTGGGCGAAAGATTTGGGAGTGGGTTTGACTTCAGGGTTAAAGCACCCTTTTGCCAAAAACCAAGAAGCCTTGCGAGATTGCAGAGAAAACACGGTCCCAGGGATAGCTTTTGGGTGTGCAGGTGAGCTCCGACTTTGTAGAAAAAGTATGACGGCACAGGCCCGGTTGCAGAAACGTGGGATGGCAGACGTTGGGTTGCAAGGGATTCGGTTGCTTGCAGAAAAAACCCCAGTTTTTTTTTTTCCTTTTTTCCCCTTTCAAAACCCTTTTGGTGAACCGGGCGAAAGCAAGAGGGTGAAAAAGACGGGCCAGCTGAACGGAGGGCTCAAACGACGGGAAAGAGGCCCAAAAGGAGAGAGACAAAAAAGGGAAAAGAAAAGAAACGGGAAACAGAAGGAGAAGGGCCCCCGGCGGCAGTGAAAGCGTGGGGCACCCAACGGGCCCCAAAAAGAAAAAGGTCTGTTGCACCACCGAGCGGCAAGACAAACGGGGGTTGATCGACCACGAACTCTTTTTTTCAGGACTAAAAAGCAAAGCAAACGGGCAGCGGTTCAACCGCACTCAGTTCCACGATGACGAAAACGACGACGAGCAAAAGGGGGGCCACAAAGAGGTATAAAATTTGTCAAATATGGCGGGCCCAGCTTCTTTCTTGGTTGGGGAAACCCGAGAGACACAAACCCCACCGTCGGGGTTAGCTTGGCAACAAGACAAAGCAAGAAATTTTGCCCTTTCGCACGCATAATCAAAGGGGTTTCCCATGGACAAATATCAACGAATTGCCGCGAAAGATTGGAGACATATATGCGGCAAGGAAGGTTTTGGGCTTTAAGTTGGGGGATCCCAAATTGCCCGAACGCTCAAGCACAGACCAATGCGGATTAGCAGCCCTGGACGCAGCTTGCCAGATTCGGAAGGGAAGCTCGCCAGAGGGACAATGGATGAAACGAAACGATCGCCACGAGGCCCCGACCAAAAGCTCCAGCTTCGGCACAAACATGGCAGAAGGCAATGACAAAGCATTTGCAACCCAAGAAGGATGCTTGATCATTTCCCGTCTTCGCCCGTCTGGACGGCCAGGAACAGCCAACAAACGCACGAAAACGACCCCGAAAAAAAGCATGACACGACAAGAAGAGGGGGGTGCGGCTAAGCATGCATGCATTTGCGCTGGGCCAGACCGTCGGCGAGCAGCTGGAAAAGGGAGAGCAAATGGCGGTATGTAATACGTGTATTTTCTTTTATGTATGCACTCCCGACCCCAAAGTTCTTCGATGTGCGCATTCGCGGACAGGAACTCCTCCTCCTGTGCTTCCTGCGGAGTACTTTTGATCTTATAAGTTACAGCCATGCTAACCGCACATCTTACTGACCTAAGGCAAGGCCTCACGAGAACGGGCCGGCTATCCCAAGTTGAAACACGAGAAAAGGCAGCCGGCGCGGCTTGCTGAAGACCATTGGCCTGGCAACGGCGGCGAAATCTGCACTTTGCATAATACGCGTAGGTGCGGCGAGGCCTCGTACGGCGCAAATGGAATCTTGGCCTGCGGCCTGCCCGTTGCATTCTGTTACAGGTCATATTTGACACTCCCGTCTTTCTTTTTGTGTCTGTTTTTGACGTCCGTCTGTCAGTTTCTTTTCTTTTGAAATCTTGCTTCTAAATCTTGCCTTGCATCTGCCAAACTCGCAAGATTGCAAGGCAGCGAGTACATGTAAGTTGTGCGTACAAGAAAGCCCCATTCTGACTCCAACAACTGACATGTGACGAGTAACCAGGCCAAATCGCCCCCAAGCAACACAGATCAGCGCCCTAGGAGCAAAGGTTACCTTCCAGCACAGACTCTGTGCGCCTATGTCCAAAACGTTGTCGACGAAGCATTAGAGAAACACAGTGGCGGACAGCAACAGCGTTATTTGACCACAATGGTGATTGCCTCGATATACACGACTGATGGTCGGCAAAATGAAGCAGGCGAGCCATGTTGGTACCTGGGCCATCGACAAAGAGGACAAATCCCGGTTGGGTGTCTCCTTACTCAGATGAGTAAGAGGAGAATGGCAGGAAAAGGACAATACGAAGAGAAACGGATTGCAAGAGAAGCAGCAAACTCTTGTGAGGGTGCAGACGTTGCTCGCACCGCTCAGCAAATGCAAACACTGAATCCTTGTTTTCCGGAACACGAGCTGCAGGAACTGCAGACGACAAGGGGGAGGGGGTGGCGAGCTGTGAGGGACGTGTCCTTTTTCAACAACAAGCAGCAGGAAAATTTCCACTTCGAGTGAATTTTCCTATTTTTTCCTACTTTTCCTAATTTTTCCTTGTTTTCGAATCCATCATTCTTCTCGCCTTTGAGCGTTTCCACTTCATTTTTTTTTCCCTCCCAGTCAATGCATCCGCTTTTCTTCCTCTTGATTTCAATGGTGAGTTTCCCCCAATGTCCCTTTTGGCCTTGCCTTTTCCATGGTTGTCTAACCACGCTACTGCACGACAGGCTGACAAAGAGGGCGAGTAAAAGTGCGCTAATGGGCTGCCGTATGCAGGGCGAAAAGGCTGGAGGGCAAGGGGCTGGAACAAAAACAGGCGACCACAAGACCCCACGAGAGACCAAAAGGGAAGGCAATGACGCCGGCCAGTCCTCTCTCGCTCTGACGAATTCAGGCCGCGGAAATGTATCTAGCCCTTGGGCCGGAAAAGCGAGCCAGAATCCGATAGGGAGAGCTTGGTCAATCCAGCAACATTTCCCGAGCAACTGCTTTTATCGGTGCGGCTACCTGTGAGCCACTTTACCGCAAGAAGATTCAGACCATAACGGCTCCATGCAAACGGTCGCTGTAGTCCCCCGTTCTGACGCATTCTGTCTTTTGCAAAGTAATGTGTATATTATGGATCTCCCGCGTTTTTCCTGCCCATTCTGCAGGCCGTTTACCGACCCAAAGAGCCTCTCTGGCATCCCTCACGTCCCCTTTATTGAGAAATTCAGGTTTAATCACCATGTCCCTCTACATATTACATGGACGACGTATAAATATGTAATACGGAGTACGGAGTACGCAGAGTGCTCCACAGTCCCTGCCGGATTCTTGTCTGAGCAAAAAGTGGGGCATGCACAGCCTTATGCTGCAGCAAAGTAGCCAGACAGGATGCAGATACATTGGAAACCATGCCGGACACCAAGAAATCAGGGGCAGGAAGGATGAGGGGAAGTCGAGAGGCGGGCCCAAACGGGATTTTGAACTGAGAAATTTTTCTGCGACCTCGGAACAGTACGTCGTATACGACAAGAACCCCAGGGCCCGGTGCAGACAAAGCGCTTCAGAAAATTCCCCGGCACAAGGGGTGGATACTGACTTCAGCGTCGTATCCCAATCCATTCTCACTCTGTCCTGTGTTCAGTCTGTCATCCTTAAAGAGGAACGAGGGCGAAACTGCACCGTGTCGGTGGAAGAGAGTTCTTTTCCTCTCGACTATCTCTGTCACCCGTTACCCCAGCTTCTTTCGGGTTGTCCTTGCTCAGGAAGCCGCCACTGTGGCCTCCTTTTGGTTGTTTTCTTGTTCTCCTTTTTACGCAAACTTTTCAAGCGGCCGAGAAGGACCGGAAGAGGTGCAAGTGTACGGTTGACTCATGTTCTGGGAGGCGAGCTCCAGCAAAGGTGTAACTTCGCCACTCAGATTGTCTCTGTACTTCTTCATTTCAGATGGGACCTGCAGCAGCGATCCGAGAACGTTGGGCACGAATGGCCCAAAATTAATCTTCCTCATTTTTTATCTTCGCCAAAGGTTACACTGCATGCATTGAAGAAAGGTCCATGACATGCTGCATATGGTGTAGACCTTCTTGGTTTCAACTTTGGCCCTTCCCCTCGTCGATGCCTTCCCCCCTTCTCCAACCTTGCCCCATCTATCTACGAAACGGGGCAAGTCTCATTCTGCAAGATATGTTCTCCAACGTGTCTCTCATGAGAATACGTGAGATACCAAGAAGTGAGCGGCCGCATGTTGTGTTTTCGTGATGTTTGGACGCCACCGTGGGAGATGACTCGGTTCACGAGACAGGCCGAACGAGAAACGTACGAGGTCGGGGCCGAAAGACAGACACGGCGTGCGCTGGAATGCCGTGTAAAAGAAATACGAAATACTTGGGAGAAGGAAGAGGAAAGAGGGTTATGCTATGCGCTTTTTCGTGGCTTTATCGGATCCGAGACAAGGTCTAGCCTGTGGGAAGCTCGTGTTACACAGCGTCTTGCAGATGAGCATTTCAGGGTTTTTTTTCCTGCACGTCGACGAATTCCTCTGCTGATGTGCGTCTTTCTCACGTTTATTCGCTTTTTTTCTATTTTTCTTGCATTCTTCTCGCGTAATGTTTACACGCTCAAGACGAACCTGGGGCCCCCCCCCCTCCGTTCCTTGTCAAGTATTCTGCCAAAGGGATTTGGTCTTTAACAGGGGGTCGAGGGCTAGTTGGAAGTGGCCCGGCTCAAAAAGTGAGATTCTCTGGTCAGATATCCGGAACTGCGGTTTCCCTTACAAAGAACGTCAGCGTCTCGGCACGCAAGATACTCGGGTCAGCATTCTCAATAAGGCAGGTCCCGGGAAGGGAACTGTCACCAGAAGTGATCACGATCAAACCCCGGTGGTTTGTGTAACACGAACAGCCCAAGTCTCTTCGTTTTCCACCTTTACGCCCCGTTACTAATCTCCCTTTGTTTATCTGCTTGCATCCGGACGGACTCGTCGACAGACTTGTTGACGGACTTGTCGATGGACTTGCAAAAATTGGTTTCTGCCTCGTTTTCATAAAAAGCTTTCTACCCAGAGGGCGATGCACCTAGAACATGCGTTCTCAGGACTGCCTTGTTATCCCAAACTACATGATCACGTAACGCAAAGCGTTATTCTATAAAAAAAGGCATGAACGTGGTGGTCAGCTGCACTCTGTCCCTACGGATATATTTGTCTTCGTGCAGAACTGGTGCTACCCAACCTCGCTCTGCCCTTTTCGTTTCTCGCCCACTCACCCGCTCACGCCACTCACCCACCAACAGAACGCACATATGCAGATACCACGTACATGTACACACATTCGTTCCCCGGCCAAAAAGAAGACACTTTTATTTTTACTTCTCTTTTTTTCCGATGTAGCTGGGGAATAGATCCTCCCCTTCCCACAGCCCAAAGTGTGGCCGGTTTTTTTTTCTACCAAAACCATGATGCCGCCTGACCTGGTGACCTGGGCCTCCTGAAATTCGGAAATAAAGGACGGATGCAGAAAATCAGACAATGCAGCCGATAACTGACAGACGCCTCGTCCTGTGTCTTGGTCTGGTGTGTTGTGCGGTGTGTTATGTCTGTTTTTCTTCCGTGCCCATCGATTTCATGTGTGGCCGGAGAAAGTCCCGAGGGTAACAGGGACAGGATGTTAGCAAGAGACGAGAAAAAGATAGAAATAACACCTCTACTCCAAAACAGCACTTGAATAGGTAACGGGTACTTTTTGCATACATTCGAGTACTGCATGCATGCGTGTTCCTCTAGATCCAAAGTGACTGCAGCTGGTGAGCATGGACATCACGTCCTGTATTCTATATTTGAAGATAAAATTAAAATAAAAAGGAACCTCGGCGCTACTAGCACCCGGGAAATAGAATTCATGTCATATTGGCGAGGGGGGAGGCGGCCAAAAGGACCGAAAGCTGTCCATTGAACTGCAAGAGAAGGTCATCACGTCGATAATGCCATCTCCAATACAACTACCGTCTAGAAGATGGCGGTAAGTGAAAATGCATGGTCCGGCGTTTCTCTGCTTCACATCAAATCACATCAAATCACATCAAATCACATCGAAAACCCTTCTTCCCCGGTGATGCATTCATGCATGCACGCGTTGTAACGTTGGGCAGCATTTTCTATGTACTTCCCGCCTTTTGTCTACTTTAACACTGTTAGGCACCGGGATTCTTTTTCTGTGAATAAGAATAACACGTCGGGTGTTTTCTTGAGAAAGGCGGTGTCTTAATAATTTCTTTTTTTGAAGACAATATTATTGTCTAAGTATATGTTCAATTCATACATAAAATATAGCCAATTAATTATTATATTTCTTGTTTAAAAAACACTATATCCCAAGACAGAAATATCGACGAAAAATTATGGGGAGGGTTTTTTTTTTAAAAAAAAAGGAAGAAAACAGCAACAAGTAATTCTTAAAAATAGAAGCAAAGGACATCTCGTCGTCAACACTCGCCTTTGCTTCTCTGTTTGTCATTGTAAGTGAAGACCCCACTTTAATTACAGTCTGGAAAGGGAGCCGCTATGCTATAGATACGGAGATAAGGCTAACTAGTTCATACTTCCACATACGGGGCTGTAACTCAGTGGTAGAGTGCTCGCTTTGCATGCGAGAAGCCTAGGGTTCGATCCCCTACTGCTCCAGCGTGATTCATTTCTCTGTAGTCTTCGTTACAGAGAAGTTCTCTTTTTCTTTCTTTCTTTCTCTTCTCATTTTCTTTTTTTCCTTCCTTTTTTTCAGCTCGTTCTCAACAAAACATAATTTATTTTCTACTTTTACTTTTCATATTCACACCTTCATCGACCTTTTGTTTGCAAGAGCCTTCTCCGTGCCAATGTCTCTGCGTCTTGTTTAAAGTTTTAAGATGTTTATTTGATTTTGTACTATCCTCAAAGGATATGCATCGTTTTTGAGTGGCGTGTAGAGGTAGAGTGTGCTGATGGGCAGCTTGTGCCCACCGTTTGTAGTTTTCGTACTTTTTGTCGTCCTGTTCGTCCCCATTTTCCAGAGTAAATGAAATGCCGCCCGAAAGAATACACTACCAAAATATGTACAGAAAATATAGCAAACCAATTTATGAGAGATCAAGTCAAAAAGAAACAGAACCCATCCATATTTGTTTGCCCATGACATGAAAACAAAAGGAGATGACCAAAAAAAACTCCTGCTGGCACGCATGCCAGCTCCCAAAAATGTGTTTGTGTAATGTGTTCGTTTTTGGTGTTTGCCGTTCGTCTGCAACCTTGAAATCTAGACCTTCTCTCTTTTTTCTGGGACTACCACTTCACTATCTCCCTCCTCAAACGGCTGATGGTACAAGAGATTATAGAAACAATAGAACGAGATGAAGGCGTTGCAACTAATGTGCGGGTGATGGTAGTGAATATGCCATTTAGGAAGGAGCCATTCATGGGCCGAGATGAGATTTGGTTGGGTATGCGAAAAGAAAAAAAAAGATGGCCAAAGAAAGGAGAACAGGAAAAGGAAAAGCAACGCTGCCTACATCCTTTTTGGCTTTAGATGTAGTCACGGCCGCTCTTCTGCATCTCAATCAGGCGCCAGCCGCGGGTCTCGGGGTTGCTGACATCCTCAGGCACACGCGTAATGCCAATGGCGTAGGTCACCAGCTGCACCTTGTCTTCCATGCCGGCAGCCAGCTCCTCCGACTTGACCTGGCGGTAAACGTGCACCTCCTGCGTGCGGCAGGTGATGATGAAGACGGGAATCTCGCCGGGCTCGAGCATGCGGGCCTTGAGAATGTCGACGTGGCGAATATCGAGGATGCGGCCGTCCGATTTGAGCCCGGCCTGCAGGTTACTGCTTGTCAGGGCCTCGTAGACAGAGTACTGGGCCTCGGACAGCCACAGCTTGAGCGTCTCGACATCGCCCTTGACGTAGGCGTCCAGGACCTCGGGCAAGATGTACTCGCGCAGCTCGCGCAAAAAAGGGCTCGAGCTTGGAACGAGGGGTCCATCTGGCGCAGCTTCTTGATAACCATAGCAGTCTCGTTCTCGGCAAAGAAGCCGGCGACGCGGTCGGTGATGCTGCGGGCGGTGGAGATGAGGGGGTTCTCAGACTCGTTATAGACGTCCTTCATGCTGAAAAAGCCCTGGACGACCTTGTTCGAGTCCTTGAAGCCGCGCCACGCCTCCTTCCAGGCAGCGTCCTTGTGCAGCGTCACGTTGGTGCCGGCATCGGGGTTCTCCTGCATGATCTCGGCCTCGGGCCCTGGTCGGCCCGCCACTTTGCGCGCCGACGGCGACGCTCCTCCTTGTCGACCCAGCCGCCGTAGCGCGAGCTGCTGCCGTCGTCAATGACGTCCTTGACGTTCTTGTAGGCCTCGGTCTCGCGGATGGGCTTGGTGGCCTTGTCCAGGACCTCGCCCGTGGCGTTGGCGCCCGCGCGCACGCCCTTCATGACGGGCGTCTCCCAGGTCCAGGCGGCACCCTTGCCAATGGTGGTGGCCGTCGACTTGAGCACGGTCGACGCGGTCGACGACACGGCGCCCGAGGTCGCCTCGTAGGCCTTGCGCGCGCGCTGCACAGACTCGCTCTCGGTGAATTGGTGGGCGCCCTCGGCCAGGGCCTTGGTGGAGTCGTTCCACTCCTTGGACTGCTTGAACTCGGACTGCATGGTGTCCAGGAACACCTGCCACGGGGTCTTATCGCCATGGGGCGGCGGCGGCGGCGCTTCCTCTTTGCCGTCCTTGCCCTCTTCCTTGGACTTGCCGTCCTCACCCTCTTTACCCTCCTCCCTCTCCTTGCCCTCCTTGCCCGCAGCGCCCTCGGCCTCGGCCTCAGCCTTAGCCTCAGACTTGGGCTGCTTTTGCGCTTCCTCCTCGGCGGCCTTGGCCGGCTCTTCTGCGGGCGGCGGTGGTGCGAGGGTTTTTGTTGTTGTTGCGACCGCAGGACGGTGGCGTGGAACGCACGCGACTGGATCGACGATGTGAGGCGGATGGAAGTCGGGAGGAAGGGCAAGGAGGCTAATGGCAAGGCGGCAGCGGCGGAGGAGGATGTGAAGGGCGAGGAGCTGCGTGTGGCATCTTCGCTGCGCAGGAGGGTCGGCGACGTCAATAACCGGCGGGAGGCCGGTGTACGGCTGTGTATGAGGGCGGAGGAGGCCCGCGAGAGGGCATTGGGGTTGGCTCTCCGTGCGACGTTCATCGTGACGGCTGTGTGGGGAGGAAGGAGTTGGAGGTGGGAGGCAACAAACGAAGGAAAGAACGAGGGGAGTGAGAGAAGGAAAGAACGAGACAAGAAGACAAGCAGCCTCGTGCCTTCCCGATGTTAAAGAGCACACAAGACTGGAGGAAAGTGCGCAGGCGAGCAGCGAGGGAAGGAGCGCTTGGCTGGAGTTGTGGGGGGAGAATGTGGTTTGGTGGGCGGGAATGAGAAAGAAGCGAGGCAAAAACGGGCTTGCACTGAATTTTCTCGGGTTAATTTTTTTTTGGATGTTTTCGCTGTCGCTTTTCCTTGCCTAGCGGGCCCGGACCTGGAGCAAGAGAGAACGAGATCGAAGTATGACGATTTTTTCGCCTGATCGGACTGGCGCAGGGATTGGCCACGGCGGTTTTGAGCGGGTTTTGGGGGGGAAACTGCCACCGAGAGTCGGACAGCCGGCGCTACTCGTAGAGATTTTTCTTTTGTGGTTTTGCGTGGCAGGTGCCTCTTGGGCCATTTGGGGAAGGAAGGCGCCTGCACTAGACGGGCCAGCGCTGCACGCTCATTGGCTGGCGGCCAAGACAGCTTTTTCAGTTGAGGAAGGCCCAAAGTCGGGCCATTGAGTGGGAACTGGCACAAAATCTACACAGTCGTCCGACGACGTCGACAACCACCTCAACGACAACACCTGCGTGCCGACCCTCCCAATTGACGGCTGCCCACCATGGACAAGGTGTCTACCGGCTCGCTGCGGCTGGCGCGCATGCTGGTGCAGTCAATTGCCTCGCCAACAGTGCGCCCAACCTCTCGCTTCTTCTCGTCGTCGTCGTCCTCCTCCCCCAACTCGTCTTCCATTCTCACAGCCCTGCGGCAGCCATGCGCGGCGGCCATCCAGCCGATACGAGTGTTCTCTAGCTCAGCGGCACGCAAGGCCGATCAGCCGCCCGAGGGCAGCAGCACCGAGACTCACGCCGGCGCCGACAATGCAGCTTCCTCGAAACCGCCCCGGCCCAGCAGCGCCAGCCTCATGGAGGGCCTGGCCGACCTGCTGCCCATGTCTCGCGACGGCAGTGCACCACCAGCCTCTTCACAAACGCCTTCGTCGTTTTCCTCGGCGCCGCGGCTCACCACGGGCTTTGACGACCTGAACCTCATGAAGAAGGACGCTGAGCAGCACATGCAGGGCAACTACCACTTTGCCATCTACGCGCACCGGGGCAACACACACGTGACCGTGTCCAAGCCCGACGGCAAGGTCATTCTGTCGCTGTCTTGCGGCAACCTGGGCTTCCGCAAGTCGGGCCGCGGCACGTACGATGCGGCGTACCAGCTGGGCGCGTATGCGTCGACAAGCTGTACCAAAACAACTGGCACAAGAAGATCCAGCACATGCGGGTGACGTTTGCGCGGGTTCGGTCCCGGCCGCGAGGCGCTGGTCAAGATTCTGCTGGGCACGGAGGGCCGGCCGCTGCGCGACAAGATTACGCAGGTGTCGGACACGACGCGCCTCAAGTTTGGTGGTTCGCGGTCGCCGAAGCCTCGCCGTCTGGGTTAAACGGGGGTCTATATTTTCTTTCATATGGCGTACAAAACTGTACTTGTAACAATAGAACGGAGAAACAGAAAGAACACGAAATATACCGCATCTTTTGAGCCTTTATATCTACGAGTACTTTCCTTGAACCTATCATTATATATTGCTTTGTAAGATATCTGTATATCGGGGCTTTTTTTTTTTTTTTTGTACCGTCACGCTAAATAACCACTTTCTTACAGCGCCTGTCCACTAAAGCGACATCACATTTCCCGCTAAAGCGTTTCGTTTTAGCGTCCGTGAACAGTGCAGCTGCTGCATCGAACATCAACCACAGCAAAGCCTGACATCATGGCTGCGCCAGACGCAATACCACAGGTGCCCACGCCCCCGCGCCTTCCTCTCCTGCAGAGCCCACCCCCCGGGCTCCTCCATCTTCAACCTCGATGCGCTGTTTGAGAACCCCGTGTTCGCCGGCGGCATCGGCCTCGCCGGCCTCGGGGCTGCTGCAGCTGCCGGCCGGCGAGGCCTCATAGCCGGCGCACAGATGCTCCGGCGACGCCTGCTGGTGAACGTGGAGATCAGTCGGCGTGACCCGTCGTACCCGTGGGTGCTGGCATGGCTGTCGGAGCGCGGGGCGCCGGGCGGGGTTCCTGTCCAAGCGCATTACGCGCATCCACAACTTGTCTGTGGCACGGCTACCAAAAAGCATGAACCCAGGCGGCAGCAGCAGCAGCAGCAGCCCCAACAGCGGGTTTGGCGACCTTGGCGGCGACGGGCCTGTCCAGGCGTCCTTCTTCTTGCAGCCGGGCTACGGCCGCCACATTATCCAGCACCGGCCGGGCGTCTTTATTGCTGTCAGCCGCGAGAAGCAGAGCACGGCCAACATGGCCACGGGCGAGCCGCACGAGACGGTCACGCTGACGGCGCTGTATGCACACCGCCACGTCTTTGAGGAGATCTTCTCGCAGGCGCACGCGATCGCTGCACAGGCCGCCGAGGGCAAGACGCCCGTCTACAGCGTGCAGGGCATGGGCTGGGGCGCGTTGGGCGAGCCGCGCACCAAGCGGCCCCTGGCCTCCGTCGTGCTCGACCGCGATGTCAAGGAGCACATTGTGGCGGACGTGCGCGATTTCCTGCGCCGCCAGCCCTGGTACGTCGAGCGCGGCATCCCCTACCGGCGCGGCTATCTGCTGTATGGCCCGCCCGGCAGTGGCAAGACGTCGTTTATCCAGGCGCTGGCCGGCGAGCTCGACTTTGGCCTGGCAGTCGTCAACCTCTCGGAGATCGGCATGACCGACGACAAGCTGGCCATGCTGCTAATGAAGCTGCCGCGGCGCAGCATCCTGTTGCTGGAGGACGCCGACGCGGCGTTTGTCAACCGGCGCGCCTCGCGCGACCCCGACGGCTACAGCGGGCCCACCGTGACGTTTTCGGGCCTGCTGAACGCGCTGGACGGCGTGGCGGCCGGCGAAGAGCGCATTGCCTTTTTGACGACGAACCACATTGACCGGCTGGACCCTGCGCTGATCCGGCCCGGCCGCGTGGACATGATGATGCGCATCGGCGAGGCGACGGCGTACCAGGCCGGCCAGATGTGGGATCGCTTCTACGGTGACATCGACCGCGACGGGTCTGGGCGTGCGCGGTTCCTGCAGCGTCTGGCGGGACCTGCGGCTGATTGAGGACGAGGAAGGGGATGGAGACGGCGTCCCTCGACGGCACACAAGCACGGCCGCCATCCAGGGCCTGTTTCTGTTCAACAAGAACGACATGGAGGGCGCTATTGCATGGTCGAGGGCTTATTCCACGGCAATTCGAGCCAGAGCCGCAGAATCCAGACGGCGCCATCAAGACGCCGGCATAGGGAGCGATGCGGGCAAGACCATACGGATAGACTGTACGATATTGACCCTTAGGGCATAGACACATTTTCTTTAACAAAAATAGGATACCCATTCTTCCCTTCTCCCCTTTCTTCCTTTCTTGAACGGTTGAGACGCAACGTGCGCAAAGTGGATGCACACCCTATTCCTATTCCTGGGATTTCTCGGTTGTCTAACGCCTAAAATAACCTTTTATGACCCGTGCAGCGGGCAATCAACTGGCAGCAAACCGCACGCGTTGCAATATCATCAGCATCTGCCGGTCGCGGTCTAGAAGCGACTGGTCCTGCACCCAATATAGGCAAATGGGACCTCCAAATAAGACGACCGTCCACGGCGAGGCTTTATAAAGCAGAGAAAAGCGTTTGGGAGGATGGTTAAGGGGGTATCGCGGAGTGTTTCTGGTCATATCTTTTGGCTTCACTCCTGGAGGCACCAAAATCCACCAGACGCCTCAAGCCTCTGAAGTCTCGAGATATCGAGACATACCGCACACAAGACACGATGCTGGGCTCTATGATACTGGTGGCTCTGCTGCCCACGCTCAACAGCACCTATCGAGACCAGGTAAGCGGATGGGCGATATGCTTCTTGTCCATGCCGGATGCTCACCAAATACTTGCCCAATCTCCCAGCTCCTCGAGACCATGACCGACGTCTCCAAGAACGCCTACGCCCACGAGCCCAGCGTGCACCAGTTTGCACTATTGACACCCCGCTACAACGAGTCAGACACTACGTCACTCTACTCGATCGAGCGGTACACGGACGGTGCTGCGTTCCAGAGCCACCTCAATACGAGCATCGTCCAGGGCATGGTCCGGTGGATCAACTCCTCCGCCATTTACCAAGCACCGCCCACCGTTCACCACATGGCGCCTTTGGCAGAAGAGGCAAAGAACGCCATGTCCTCGGCGTCCCCCTACGAGTTTACGCTCCCCGCGCTGGCCACGGCCGAGGACCCGTTTGTCGTCGTGCGGCAGGTCGACTACGCGGGCGGTGCGGCGGCGGCCAATGCATCTCTGCCGTACTGGCGGACCGTCGTGGCGCGGGCGCGCGACGGCAGCGACACAGCGACGACGACAGCAACGCCGACAGGGACACTCGCATACGGCGTCTTCCAGAGCGCTGACGAGGCTGGCCGTGTGTTTATCGTGGCTGTCTATGCAGACGAAGCTGCATATCGTCAAAACACGGCAGCAGAGGGCAGCGAGGAGGGCATCGAGCTGTTGCAGCCGCTGTTCTTGAAGTTGCGGGGCGGGTTTCTGTATAAAGATAAAGCAGTGTGAGGGGGCGAGTGCGGACGCAATACATCGAGGTGGCTCGGTGATCTAGGACGGTATGGCCACAGACCCCTACCGGGAAGGAGTGTGCATACGCCCCTGAGTCTACAACATTCTAGAGCAGGCTGGCGCGATGGAGATGTTCGAGATGCCGATGGGCAGGAGCGATGCTAGCACGAACTTTTGCGAGGTATCTTAGTTGCCATGACGTCGCTTTGCCGGTGGGCTGAGTGTTCAGGGCGCTTTCTTGGGCGTTTTGGGGCTGGACTTTGGCGAGCTTTTCGCGCCAACGACAAGACGCTAAAGACCTTCAACTCTGCACTTTTCAGGTGAGCAGGGGTGCTATGGACCGCTGGCGCGTCGATCGACCACCCCTGAAACCCACTATTAACGCCTAAATTGCCCGATCAGTGGCGTTTCTTGTCCTTTTGCTGCTGAGATGCTTCCTTCATCTAGCTCTCGCATGTCCGAGATTCCACAGTACCAAGACCTCTCCATCTCTTGGCGTTTCTTTTTGGCTCACTCTCTCTATTATAATATATTGTATACATACGCCTTTTCTGCTGTTTCATGGAGGAGCTGCGGCTCTGTCTTCTCTCTGCTGCATAATAGCCCAACCCCCTATATCAATTTCCTGCATCGCCATGGCCTCGCTCACGATCCGCAACCTCTCCGTCACGCCCCTGGAGCTGACCCAGGTCGAGCGCTACGAGGCCGACGCCGTCCAGAGCGCCAGAGGCGTTACAGACGTCGTGTGGAGCTTCCTGCGCACGCCAATTGACTACCTGACCGGCTGCGGTGCCAACCCGTCCGGCGGCAGCACGGGCAGCGGCCTCGTGCCCAAAGAGGGCGCGCCGCCGATGGCGATGGATGCCGTGGCGGATGTCCGCATTGGCGCGTTCGCGACGGCGCGCACGGCCGTTAAGGCGCCCAACCCGGCCTCCGAGGTGCTGCGGCTGACGTTCAAGGCCGAGTTTGGCGGCGGCGCTGCCCACAAGACGTACACGGTCGACGTGCCGGCCGCCTCGCCGCGGAGCATCGAGCTGCAGCCTGTTAAGGATCAGGCAGATGGTGGCGGTGGTGATGGCCAGGGCGCCAGCCAAGAGGCGGCAGCAGCGGCCTCGTTCACGGCCGTGTACACGGCGTCGGGAGCACACCTCGCCATTATGAGCAGCGCGCACCTCGACAAGTGGATGGCCACTGTGGACGGCTCGTGGCCGCTCTCGAGCCTGTCGCTGCCGGGCACGCACAACAGCCCCGCCTTCCACTACGCACTGCCGTCGGTACGCTGCCAGGCCGTGGACGTGCGCGCGCAGCTCGACAATGGCGTGCGGTTCCTGGATGTGCGCGTCAGCGTCAACCCGCCCAAGCAGCCCCACGCGGACCCGCGCCTGTCGCTCGTGCACTCGGTTTTCCCGTGGGCCTGCTGGGCTCGCACACGTTTAGCGAGCTGTACGACGCCGTGTGCGGGTTCTTGGATGCAAACCCGACCGAGACAGTGCTGGTGAGCATCAAGCGCGAGGGCACGGGCAAAGGCACTGACGCGGATCTGGCGCACCAGCTGCTGAACCACTACACGGCCGGCCGGCCGACCTGGCCAAGGAGCGGCCGGCCGCTGGAAGCGAGAGCCGACGCAACGAGGGCGGCCAACCGGAGCCGTGGCGGTGGTACACCGAGTCGCGGATCCCGTCGCTGGACGAGGCACGGGGCCGCATTGTGCTGATCCGGCGGTTCGGGCTGCCGGACGAGGACACGTTCAAGCAGATACACAACGGCACGGGCTGGGGCCTGGACGGGTCGGTGTGGCCGGACAACTGCGAGGACGGGCTGTGCGGGACGGGCCAGATGCGGCTGCAGGATTTCTACGACGTGCTGCAGACGACGACCATTGACACAAAAATCAAACTATGTGCACGGGCTGCTGGCCAAGTCGGCGAGCGCGACGTACAGCAGATTGGCGATCCCAACGGCGTGAGTGCGGCAACAATGCCGCCGCTCTTTATCAACTTCTGACGGGCAGCAACTTTTTCAACGCGCGGTGCTGGCCAGAGAATGTGGCGGCACGCGTCAACCCGTCGGTGATTGAGTACCTGTGCGTGAAGCACAACGAGGCAGCAGCCGAGGGCGCGGCCAACAACAACAACGGCCACGGCTCGACGGGTGTCGTGGTGACAGACTGGGTTGGGCATCGGGGCGACTGGGATCTGCTGCGATGCATTGTTGCATGGAACGCACGGCTGCAGTTGTAGCCGCAGCAAGTGAGCAGTAGGCAGTGTGGCGGCACATGGGCAGGCGGTTGAGGCATGTTTACTCTGTAATACGAGGCAGCATAGGTTGTACGATATTAGTTTTGGGCAGCAGTAGTAGGCACTTGTACGATGGAATCGGCCATGGATAGATTGTATAAACAAAGGATATATGGAGAAAAGACGAGTACTAATAGCTGAAGATGAAGTATAAAATATAAAATATAACAGATCCTGTCGCGATATGGTCATAATTTCGTTTCGTCCTTTTACACGTTAGCAGCTTGGTCGCAAGAGAAGACATGCAAGGCGCAGCGTGGTTGAGCCAGTTCAGTTCTCCAAGGTGATAGAACAGTATGTAAGTCTCGTCATGAGAAATTCAGACAGTTTACAGGAAAAGATATCATCCTGATGGCTTGGTGGGGAGAGATGGAGTGAAGCGTGTCGAGGCAGTATACGTACATATTGGCCAGCAACGGCAAGAGTTACAGAGGAGAATATACGGTGATACCTGGGGCACAGACGTGTTAGCCGTCTGCTGCGTTCGTTGTATTGCCATCGTAGACAGAGATCCGAATAGTAAAAGAAATGCATAGTCAGGCTGCAGAATAAAGAGTCAGCATTGTGCCGAGGACACGGTAGATAGACCAGTGGGAGAAAGAGACATCGACATACCTCATTAAATCAGATTTTGATGTTATGTTCCATGTCCAAGCCGAAGCAGGGATCAAACAGTGTGAATAAACGTATCATCATTTTATGCAATGAAGGAAACAAGATGCAGGCAGCTGGTGACGAGGCGTGAAGAAGAAAATTACCTGCAACAAGTTAGTTGCGCTGCTCAACACCAAGCCAGAAGGAAAGAGGGAAAGAAAAAAAGGACGGCAAAGTGTGTGCCTGTGGCTTGACTCAGGTGACGAGATCTCATCAAGAAGTCCCCGGTCGACCGCCTCCCTCGAAGGTTTGTACGTCCTCGATTTGGTGTAGGAGAGGGCCGGCCGGGGGTTCGATTATGTCCGCCCGTTCGTTCAAAGTATCATCATTGAGCCACAGGTGCAGGCGGGAGGTAGATGCAAGAATGCAGGAAGACATGACGGAGGAGTTGCCAAGTACCTGAGAAGAATGTTAGCAACAAGTCCTTCTCCAGCAAATGTTGTTCATGATGATGAAAAGAGAAAAAAGTGCATAATCAGACAAGGCTGAAACAATAGGGTTATCCACATATGATCTTCGGCAAGAGGAATTCCTAGATTTGGTATTTGTTGTCATCACTTTATGAGAGCCGAGGCTCGAGGGGAAAGGCCGGCGCAAGGGCAGGCAGAGACAGAAACACAGGAGCAAAAGCTGATGCAGAATTGCGTTGTACCTTTGGGAAAAGAGCTACCGCAATTTCTGCGGTAGCAGACACGCGTGCCTTTTCATGGGCGACGCGTGCCGAGGGAGATGTCACGGAGACACCCTACGGCGAACAACACAAAACACGACCTGGAGACACGCTTGTTAGCTTTGGTTCATCATCTCTAGGACCGTGTGTCCGGAACAGCGGCTGCGTTCGTCTTGTGTTTGCTCAGTTGCCATTCTGTGAATGTTGCTTTCACCAGCAGAGTATGATTTGGATTGTTCATGTAAAAGTGCATCATAGCAAGAAGAAGAGGCAGGTGAAGGGAAAGGCCAGAAGAATAGGGGGCGCCGTACCTTGTTGTTGTTGTCCGTGAGCGTGTTTGGAGGGGAAAGAGAGAGAGGAAGAAGCAAGGTGAAAAAAAGTTTCGCGAAATAAAAGGGAAGCTTCAGGGCGGAGCCAACTAGAAAAAATTATTATGGGTCCAGTCCACAGGAAGGAAAATCATTAGTGCGCAAGGTGCAGCTACATCTTGTGTGATTAGTCATTTAGCTTACATAACTCGGCCAGGGGAGGGAGCCCACTGAAAAGTCCCCTGGGTGCTGTGGACTGCGGGGAGCCATTCGCCTGTCGGGTGGCGGATTCTGCAGTTTCAGGCATCAACGTCATTCACCAATTAGCGCCAATCTGCCCTAAACCCTCCGTAAGTTCCCGCCATAAGCCCCCCAAGAGCAGTGAATCGGCCTGGCCTCAGCAGGGCTCTGGCCTGGCGCAGCACTTCACCGGCCTATCCCGTCGCCGGTTTAAATAGACGCCGATATCTTACACGTCCGTTTCCACCGCCTCTCGTTTCCTCTTCTCCTCCCCTTTCTTTACACCCACATTGGCAATTCCGTGTGGTTTTCCTGTGCTCTTTTCACAGAGAGCATACGAGAACAGCTGCACGTTTTTCCCACCCGTGGCGATGGCGTCCTCCGGAGGCATCTGGGTCCCCATGGCCCAGCGTGTCCTGCGGCAGGCCCTCACCACCGGCACCAAGTTCACAAAGGTGCTGCGCAGCCAGATTGCGGCAGCAACCCGCGGCGAACTCGAGCCCGCCACCGTCCGCTCATCGACGAACTCGCCATTTACGCACTCGGCACGCCAGCCCGTGCATCCTGCCGCCCTCCGCCGCCAGCTCAAGAGCGGCTCATTCTCGCCCTCGTCTTCTTCTTCTTCTCGCTGGTACTCGACAACGCACAATGCTGTGCGGCGGTTCTTTTCCTCGGCCGGCCGCAGTGGCCGTGCTCCTCGGCTCCCGCCTACGTCGACCGCGTGGCGTACCTCAAGTCTAGCGTCGGCTCCCACGCCGTCTGGCAGGCCACGGGCCGCACGCCCTTTGCCTCGACGCTGCGGCCCAACCTGACGGGCGGTGCTCTCCCGCGGACAGCCGGCGGCTATGCCACCGGCGGTGCCGGCCGGGGCGGTGCCCGCTACTTCTCGCACACGCCGGCGGCGCCCGCGCAGGTCGTGCAGAACGTCTCGCAGGCCATGCGCGCCTTTTGGGTGTCGGGCCACCGTGCCCGCTTTGATGGCCACGACATGCACGGCCGGGCCGCGTACAAGGCCATCAGCGCGCTCGAGGAGGACATGGCCCGCAAGCTAGCCGTCCCCACGCTGCCCAAGCTGGCGCCCGGCGCGTTTGTCGACTTCCCGCTGAACCCGACCATCACGGCCCTGGCTCCCCTTGTGGGCTTCGCTGCCAATGCCAACAACGCCAAGGTGGCCACGCTCGGTACCGAGGGCTTCCTCGATGTGCTCAGCGTCGACTTTGCGCGTGCGCTCAAAGAGCTGAGCGCCATCATGAACGACCTCAAGCGGCTGGCATCGTTGGGCGACCTGCCGGTGCTGCTGGACGGCGAAACGGGCGGAGCGGAGGCGGAGGAGGCACTGTGCTGCGCGTCCGTTTCCCTGGCGTCGATGCCGAGACGGTCGACCGGCTGTGCGAGGATCTGGGCATTACGCGCGGGCTCGTGGGCCAGGACCCGGGCTTCGACCTGGCCATGGGCACGTACGCAGCGCTGCGCTTCCCCTTTGCGCCGGACAGCGCATCTGTCGCCGCCGCCGCCGACATGGAAGAGCCCGCGCTGACGTCGCCTGGCGGATCGCTGCGGTCGCACCAGTCGTGGCTGTCGTCGAGGACGAGGACGTCGACAGCGAGCTCGAGGCGTGTTTTGGCAACTACTACGACGTGGACATTGTTGCCGGCAGCGCGAACCCGTGGCTGTCCTCGTCGGTGCTGGACGCCGTCGACGCGTCAGCGAGCGTCAGCGCCGACGAAGACGGATATGCAAGCATGTCGCCGCCAGTGCCGAGCTCGGGCGAGCACGTGTCGCAGGAGGAGTTTGAGGGCTAGAGGGTGTGTACCGGTTCCTGGAGGCGTGCGACCGGGTGCAGATGCGTGTGTAGGCGGCTTTGGCTTTTTCATGTGTTTTTGTTTGTTTTTGTTTTTTTTCTGGCTGCACTCAGATTGGACACTTTTCCCCTGTTTTCCCCTGTTGTTCCCCTGTTGATTCCTGTACACACCTCCCTGCCAACACCAGGCAGAGGACATTGCTCGACGCATATTTCATAGTCAAACTTGATATAGCCGCCGAAAAACCTCATTGACGTCCCTGCAAATCGCGGCCCGTCTTTGCGGGTGCTGCATACATATGTCGGATCGTAGTCACTTCCGTGAGAACATCAATATCAAATCAAGACCAGAGAAGCGCAGTCTATAAGCACACTTTCCAGTATCCCATGTCAAAGAAAGCTCCAGCAGTCCTCTGTCCGTGCTGGCCCAACGACTCAGTTCGCCGGACGATGCGGACCCGGACTCTGTGGTCAAGAGCCAGTGCACGCAAATCACGAACCGGGATATTGTACGCAGGAGGCTCGCCAGCCTCGCGGAGGGCCCTCATGGTTTGCTGGGATGCCTCGATGGGCACTGGATCATTGAATCCCAGCGACACGATGCGGTACCGAATTCTGTCGTCCAACGATATCCCGGTCGAGCCAGTGCGGAGAGGAAAGTCGCATCCTGTTGCGGTGAGCCTTGTTAGAAAAAAAAACGAAATTCAAGAAAATGCTTAAGTTGGGACGACAACTGGGTGCTTACGTCCCACATTGCCTATGAAGGACTGTATAGCCGCAGCTTTGATGGCCATGCTCTTTCAAGCTGGTCAAGAAGGTGTGGTAAACCGGGCTATTCATCAACAGCGTGATCTTGAAAGGATGTTGAGCCCCCTCACAGTAAAGCCTGGTCAATGAAGTGATGCATACCTGGAACGCGTCGTCATCTGGATCGTAGTACAACTCGAGGCTTCCACCAAGCAACCAGTTCTCCGCCCACCGGCCACTTTCGCCAGACCTAGAAGCGGCTGGTCCCCACCGTACGAGAGATACGACACATTCGGGGCGTGATGAAGATGTGCGTTGCCGGCCAAGTAGGCAGTGAAGGCATGGCACGACTCGTGGAAAAGGCCACCCCAAAGGTGAAGAGGAAGGTATCGTAGTGCCTCTTGGCTTTCTGCTTGGCCCGTTCCTCTTCCGCCGACAGCCTGCCCGTCGAGGGCCTGCCACAGCCGGCAGTCGTTTTCGACCATGGCCTCAACAAGCTTCGCCGTAGATATGAGCATTACGAACGGGCTGATCGGTGGACATGCCGTGGACTTACGCGACGATTGATCTGAAAGTGTGACGCCGTGCGTGGGGAAAACGCATGCAGCTGGCTGGTGACAGGAGTGGTTTGACGAGCGAAGCAATATGGTCCCGATTGACCATGGTTCGGTTGATTACCACATTGGGGGATCGTGTCGCTTTTGCCGGACAAAGTAGTCAACGTAGTCAGCCATCTTGGTTACGTCTCCATGAAAAGGGGCCATGGAGCCCCTGGCCACCCATTCCCGGACGAGGATGAGGCCGAGGTCGTGGAGTAAATGTTTGCCTGTTGGGATTCAAAGAGCTCCAGTGCAATGTTCATCGCCGTGGCAATCTTGCGGGTCGGAGTCGGTTGTTAGTTGACAATTAAAAAAATTAATTAAAAAACACTAAAAACAGTAGAAGTTTAAAACAACGTGCGCCAAGCAAAGCTACTCTTCTCTGCCGCCCGTGAAAAGGTGAGGGGGAAAATAAAATAAAACTCACGAGCGGAAACTCTCTTCTATCCGGTGAAACCGCGACAGGGGTTGGGCTTGAGGTACTTGTTCGAGGAGAGAGAACGACTCCAGCATAAGCTGCTGGGCGATCTGGCGACCACCGCTGCCTGACGCAGGGGGCGGCTGAAAGTGACCGAAACCTTGGCTGTTCATGGTGCAGGAACTGGCAGGGGGAAATTTACCGTGACGTTGGCAGCGAGGGTTTGTTCAATGGTTCTTGGAAGTAGAGAAGAAGCGAGGTGGGTTGGGTTGATGAGGAGATGCTTCAATGTTGTTCACGGAGCCGGAGACACCCCATACTTTATATTGACAAAACGGGAGCATCCATACATGACAGACAGTCGGAAGCGATCCCATTAAAGAAGCGCCCAAAACCCGTAGGGGGGGCGTCCACAAACTCGAGAGTGTGCTTTGCTTTTTTTTCACCCATTCACACCTACACCTCACCAAGACACAATAGCCGCCGGCCTGCAAGGCCGCCGTTTTTTAAACAGATCCTCCGAGGCTGTCGCTCTATTTGGAGAGCGTGGGTTCGGACTGCATATCTAAATTGTGTGGGTTTGCCAGCGATAACAGGATGCGAGATGCGAGGAATGAAAGCCAAGCGAGGCCTTGTTCTGGCAGGCCTGGGTCGGCCTAGCTCTGACGGCCTGGCATTACAGTGGCCAGGTGTGCCAGGCCAGTATTGTGCTCTGCGTGTCTGCATATTTCACGCCACGGGCCCTTTTACGCGCGCAAATGAAGCACCACACCACACGATAGGTCACCAAAACCGAAATCCCACTAAACGTGATCCAATACAGGCAACCGGAGCATGCTGTTAAAATAGCCTTTCAGCTGCCAGCCCCACAAAACCGGCCATTTTAGTGACTTTCTCTACTGGAACATTTACCGTGATCGCTATGAGCGGGATGTGCCAAGCGACTACCGCCCAAACTGGCACAGGCTACCTCCTTTGTCGTGGCCAGAGGTCAGCGATGAATTTTACTTTTTGCTGCCTCATATGCCTGAACGGCATGGCCTCGGGATAACCGATGAAATGGTTGCACAGGCCGAGGAGAACCGCAAAAAGATCACGCCCACGTCGCCGAAGTGGGACGGGCCTCCGCCAGACAAGAACGAGCTTAATCCGCCGTGCGGCCGTACTATTTTCGAGACACGGACGAGGCAGACCAATAAACGGCAAAGGGCAAAAGGATGGAGCAGCGGCGCGGGCGAACAAACGAATTCTCTTAGCGACATGAATCAAACAATGTACAGAGTACCCGCGTGGCAAGACAAGGATAGCCTGTGACCTCAAGCCGGATGAGAATAGGTACAGCCCCGTTGACAGCAGCACGACAGGATCGCCAGGCGGATGCCCAAAACGAAGCTGCAGAGCAGCATGTTGATTTTGTGTCGGCGGCTTTTTGGACTATCCGGAGAACAACGGACCTGCGTGTCGACGGCAAGTGCCGAGATCCACTTTGACGGATTAGTGAACAGCAGCGGTGGCACAAAGAGACGGCTACTTTTACAAAAGCAGAGCTCTTTGGAAGTTTGGAACGAACCAATCCCAGAAAGAGCTTGCCATTGGCTTTCGTGTTAAGCTTCCCACCTTTCATCTCTCAGCCATCTTACGTCTTTCATCTCACCATTCGTCTGCTCACTATCACATCTTATTCCTCGATTATCTTGCATCACATCCGATATTTTCTCTTCTTCTTCTCCTTTCTTTTCTCTCCTTTATTCCACATCCCGCCATGCCATAGAAATAAGATGGAAAGAGAGAGTAGCGTCGCTCGAATCCTTGTCCCCTTCACCAGCAGCAACGACATGTCTACCAGGATCTACAGGAGATTTTAACAGACCATGACTTCGCTGTTCCTGTATGGTCTTGTCTCTTCTTTTGTGTTGCGTCGCCGTTTGTCACTGACACTTGTGTTGAATTGCCATCAGCATTGTGTGTACGAGCATTCAAGTCTACGACGTTCGATAGTTCGAAAGTATATGTTTATTACGTTGACCATCACGATATTAACAGAAAGTCCCCGGGCACTCTTTTTCGTTGCGCTCGTCATTCTAGGATGCTGATCGCATATTGAACTTGGGAACAAGAACTAGTATCTATACAATGTAAAGATAAACAGACTGCTATTTCGCCTTACTTTGTACACAAGTGAATTTTCACGACTTCGATGCACCACGGGGCTTATTTTTCCTGCTAGCTGCCCGAGGGCAGACGATATCTTTAACTGCTGCCGCGAGCGCATAGAAGAAGCCTTGTCTTGGTTCCGGTTGAAAGCATCTCCGCATTGGCAAATGCCTCTCAAGTGAAGTGCGTCTCGTGTCGTCTACCCCAGGCTCAAGGTGGATCCTGAGAACCGCTTACACGCCTAGCGCGCTGGAGCCCGCTGGGCCTACTGGAGCCGATACCAAGAATACGCTATCTGGGGTCACCGCGGCCCCCGGAAGCACCGTCGAGTGCACTGCAAAGCCACCACCGCCAAAGCTTCCCCGCTATTCGTACCTCGGCAATTCCCACAGAAAGGAAAGGCACCTCAAAGCACGTCTTTCACTCTGAAGCTCCCCGGATTTTGACGTAGCTTTTCTTTTTGTCTTTTCAATTCCTCTTTTACCATCGCCAACTTCACAGTCCCATCATCGTCCAAAATGTCTGGTCCCGGCGCCGGTTTCAAGTACCCTCCCGTCAAGGTCTCGTGGCTGAAGCCGCGATGCGCTGCTCTTTGCGAGCTCCATCGGTGCCAAAGCTGACGAGCCTGCAACTTTTCTCTACGTGAGTGCGAAGTGAAGGAGGAGGCTGTGTTTGTGAAAGAAGAAGAGCTGCTGACGGTGACAGGAACTGCACCCCGACTTTGCCGTCTTCCCGACGTACCCCATCATCCTGCGTGAGTTTTCTTTTTTTTTTCCTTTTTTTTTTTCTTTTTTCTTTTTCTTTTTTCTTTCTTCATTTCTCTCCCTCGCCTCTTCCCCCACTCACAGACACAGCTTTCAAGACAAACACCCAGGAGGTCGTCGACTTCTACGCCGCCGAAAAAGGCCGTCAAGATCCCCGGCGCGCCCGACCTCGATTGCCAAGCGCGTGCTCGACGGCCAGCGCCTCATGCGCTTCCCTGAAGCCGCTGCCGCCCACCTCGGAAGGCCGCTCGTTTGAGCTGCGCAACCACCGTCATCGGCATCTACGACAAGGGCCGTCCGGGCTCCGTGCTTCGAGATCCAGACCGACCTCGTCGACACCGAGTCCGGCGAGGTCTACTCCCAGGCCGTGGGCTCTGCGTTCTATGTCGGCCAGGGCAACTGGGCGGCCCCAAGGCCCGGCCACCGTCAACTTCCCGGCCGCCCTCGCCGCGCCGCGCGCCCGACGTCACCTTTGCCGACCAGACCACCGAGGAGACCGCCCTGCTGTACCGCCTCAACGGCGACTACAACCCGCTGCACGCCACGCCCGAGCCGGGAACCAAGATGGGCTTTGGCGGCACCATCATCCACGGCCTCTACTCGTGGAACTCGACGGCCCACCTGCTTCTCAAGCACCTCGGCGGCAGCCAGGCCGCAAACATGCCGCGAGTACCAGGCGCGCTTTGCCAGCCCCGTGCGGCCCGGCGAACAAGCTCGTCACGTCCGCCTGGCGCACCGGCGACGTCAAGCGGCGGACGGCTTCGAGGAGATCCCGCTTCGAGACCGCCATTGAGGGCGGCAAGGTCTGCCTAAGCAACGGCCGTGCGCTCATTCAAGGTTCGTCGCCGGCAAGAGGCAAGCTGTAAATGTGCCGTTTGTCGGAGAAACAAGGGGGAGAAGAAAAAAAACAGGCTCCATAATATGTTTATATATAAAATCGATTCTTGATCCACGTGACTTGCACACCAAAAAGACAAAAGTTGCCTGCCAATTGGGGCAGTTACGAAAACCTCCACTGTGCCTTCTGCGGGACGTCCCTGAACCCACTGCTAGCGGTGACTGTTCTCGAACGTGAACGCCCTGAACGATTGAAGCGCACAAAACAGAACCGACAGACCAACTTTTGAGCAATAAATATGTGCTTCTGTTTTATGAGCATATTGACGGCTATTCAGCGTTGCTTCGGTTTTTTTCTTTCTCTTTTGTCGCCTGGAGCAGTCGTCTGTTGCTATCTTGCTGCCTGTCGTCTTCCCTGCTGCCTTAAATATGAAAAGGTTTGAGATGAGAAAAGAAGACAAGACGACGACGACGACGAGGGTCTTGAAAGAGGCAAAGTGACGGCCGGGGCAATATACAGGCAAACACACAGACACACAGACACCAGACACACAACACAGACAATGGCCGCCAACACAACCCCCGTAGTCGGGGAACGCCACTCCTACGACGGCGGCGCATTGTGCACCGTTCGCTACGTATCGGCGCAAGGTAGGCCGAGAAACCGCTGGCGGGCCTCTTGGCCCTCGGCGTGGAAGTGGGACGACGCGACACTGCCGGCAAGCACGACGGCGTGCACAAGGGCGTGCCGCTACTTTGCGTGCCGGCCGCGGACACCGCGCCGCCGCCCGTGGTGCTCGTGGCGGCGCGCCGCATCCGGCTTCTGGGAGCGCCAACTCGCCCTCTTGACACCGGCGTCGTTTGTACGGCCACGCGGCCACACGACGCACCGCGCAGCTTTCTCTGCGGGGCCGTGGGCGGGGCAAAGGGGTATGCATCCGAGGTGCCGGGCAAACGGACGTTTTGCTGGGGGCCCGTGGTCTGGAGCTGCCTGGGGAGCTGCGGCAGCAGACGCCCCAGCCCCGCCGGCAGATGTTTATCATCTTCGGGCAAGGTGGCCG
>JADMNF010000214.1:0-55442 GCA_016097085.2 Sporothrix curviconia
AGAAAGCAACAGTGATGTCACGTCGTATGCACGTCGGGTCTCCATCAGAAGACGTTGCCTAAGCTCTATGCAGGCGGAGGGGCTGTGTAGCCACTCGCTGCATGCAGCAGGAGTGAGAACGGGTCAGAAAGACCCTGTCGCATTGCATCTGGGTTTGGTGACACCGTGTGCAGCCAACCATGAGCCTTGTGGCTGGCTTTGACTGACAGCCTGGCAGGTGAAAGGCGGCTGGCAGAAGGTACCGTCCAAGGGCTGTTGAAAGAAGAGGTATCCAGCCTGCATCTGGTTCACTGTATTGGGACACAGCACGCCGACAGGGGTAGAGTGTAAGTATCTTTACTTCGTAAGGTGGAGAGGAGGGTCCAGGGCTTTCTCCAAGGCTGCTCGGACGTTCCGTTGGCCGGCAGCCGTGGTATTTGTCTTTCAGGTCCAGCTTTCGTGTTCTCTGCTTGTTGTCTGCTAGGTGCATGTTCCGTTCAAGGCCGTCGCTCTCGCCGGTGTCGTGCCGTTCTCTGTCATTGTGCACCGCCATTGTAGCGATGTTGGCGGGCGGGAGAAGCACCGGAAGCGCCCGCTGGCCGAGAATTTTATGTTTTAGCGTGCTCCAGCGCTGTACCAGCAGTTGTAGATACGAGAAATATCACGTGCACTGTCTTGCCGAAACTCATGGTGCCCTGCTCGCAACATACATTACGTACATGATCGGTCGCCGCGCCGCCGGCAGAACCTCGGAACTGGGCCGATTTTTCGATGCTCTTGACACTCCACATCCGATGACCTTTTACCGCATCTGGTATTTCCGCAGCGTTCGAGCCTGATCACACCGGTGCTGGCACAAACTTCCGGGGCAACAAGCGAAACAAGGGCGCCGATTGGCCGGCCGCAACGGACGTTGTCTCCAATCTGTGCTCTGTCTTTTTGTTTTCTTCATTGCTTCTCTCTCTTGCTTCCCACTCAGCACACACGCCGTGGAGACACGAGCATGCACATCAGACTTCGTGTCTTTGCCAAGCTAAGCTGCCCACTTGCGAGTAGAGGGCGATTCATAAACTTGTATTTTTGTATTTTTGTACTTTTGTGCTCTTGTATTTTTTGAGTTTTTTGAATTTATTTACACACACATACCACACACATATATATAACCCAAGGCTAGATCCGGAATCCTTGACGCGGCCCCGGCTTTCAAAACACATCCCTTATCATACAAGGGAGCCATTCGGCGACAAGGACCTCGACCCTTCCAGCACCATGACAGGCCTTCCCAAGCCAGCACTGACTGACCAGTCCAAGCATCTGCCCGTGTTGCAGTACAACGAGTTTGACGAGAAAGCGCGCCGCCGCAGATGCCCTCGCAGCCTTCTTCATCACTTGTATCTGACCCCGACGTGGAGGATGCACGCGCGCCGCGGCCCGCCTCGCCATCCATCTTGCCGCCACGCGAGCACTTACCAAGATGGAATGAGTCCAGAATAACCATTTTTCGCTACTTTCTCACGCTCTACTCCTTCACCATCATGGGCATGAAACGATGGCGCCGTCGGTGTACGTGCTGGCGTCTCTCCCTGGATTCTTTGGACAGAGCGCGGTTGCTAACTGAGTCTCCCAAACAGGCCTTGCTCCCCTACATTGAAGAATACTACGACGTGTCGTACACTGTCATCTCCTGCGTCTTCCTCGCCAGTTTCGCAGGATATCTCTTCTCGGCCCTGACCAACAACATCATCCACCACCGCTTCGGGGCAGTTTGGCGGTGGCTGTCCTTGGCTCGGTCGGCCGCCTGGCCGGCTATCTCCCAATGATGTTCCACCCGCCGTTCCCTTGTTCTGCCCATCATCATGATTTTCCCTGGCGTTGGCAACGGCGTCGAGGATAGTGGCTGGAACGCGTGGATCGGCAACATGGAAAACGCAAACGAACTGCTCGGCTTCCTGCACGGCGCTTACGGCCTGGGCGCCACCATTGCGCCGTTGATTGCGACCGCCATGGTCACCAAGTACAACCTGCCATGGTACATCCTTCTACTATCTGATGGTGGGCTTGACGGCCTCGGAATTGTGCTTGGCTACCTTTGCCTTTTGGGCGCGACGCGGCCGCGCCCACCGTGATACCCACAAGTCGACGACCGGCCAGAGCCGCACTATCGACGAGACGGGTCCTGCGGGAGCCCATCACCTGGCTCATGGGCCAGCTTCCTGCTTGGGTATGTTGGTGCCGAGGTCAGTCTGGGAGGCTGGGTCACTACGTTTATGCTCAAACGTCCGCCACGCGGAGAACTTTGCGGCCGGTATATCTGTGACAGGCTTCTGGCTGGCATCACGGTCGGGCGGCTGGTTCTGGGCTTCGTCACCGGCCGCATCGGCGAGAAATTGGCAATCACGTTATATCTGGTGGCATCGATTGTCCTGCAGATCCTCTACTGGCTGGTCCCGTCCTTTATTGGCCTCGGCCATCTTTGTCGGTTTCCTTGGTTTCTTCTCTCGGACCTCTATTCCCTGCCGTTGTGGTACAGCACAAAAGCTTCTGCCAAACGATTTCCATGTTTCTGCCATTGGTTTTCGCTGCTGCCTTTGGCAGTGGTGGCGGGCGCCTCTTCCCCTTTGCGGTTGGTGCCATTGCAGAGAGCAAGGGCGTTGAGGTTCTTCAGCCCATCGTACTTGCTATTCTGGGCTTCATCCTCATCATCTGGTGCTTCCTCCCAGGAGGCTATAAGCCTGGAGGCCTGGAGCGCGCCAAGGAGAGCCACGAAGGTATGGGCAACGATGTCGTCGTAGCTTTCCGGTGGATCACGCGCAAAAAGAAAGCGGCCGACAAAGCACCCTTCAACCATCAACACTTGCCTCTCCTGTCGAGCCCGAGGCAGCGCCTACACGACCTTGAGTTTTGTGATAACACTATTCGGTCGCTACTGCAGCAGCTCATCCGCGATACGACTCAGATAAAACTGTCGGCGTGGTCCCGCGGCAAGTCTTTGAACGACTTTGAGATGCGTGACACATCATGTCGAGCCTTTTCATACGCAGAAAGATCTCTGTTACCGTATACGTCTCTCCCGACGAATATCCCTTTGTGAGATCTCGGAAGAAGACGTTGACGGCGATGCTCCTGCTAGAAACAGGCGTTGCCGTGTGCAACCACAGCTGTGGTAGGAACAGAACATCCCCGGGCCCCAAAACGGTCTCGTACGGGTGGCACTGTGACAGGCACGGCGAAGCTAGCGACGAGAAAACATCGATGCTCGAGCTCGATGCGCCGGGTGCGAAAGCCAAGATGCGTCACATCCGACGGAGGGAAAAAGATAGAAGCGTTTTGTGCCCTTTACCTGGCAATAGACATTGGCCAGCACCTAGATAAAAAGTTAATCGTAATTTGCAGACATGTATGCGTAATAGATACCCAGAGATAGAATCCAGTATATATAATATATATAACATATATATATACATATAATAATTTCTCACTTACGTCGTAATGAAGCCACATATTTGACCCGGGCCCGAGACGCGCAGCACTGGAGCTGAAGAGGCCTGTCCTGGACGAATGCCAGCTGTGGAGGCAAAACAAAATCTTTGGATATTGTTGGGAAGTCTGTTGTCAAGCCGAGCTGGGGCATCCGAAGGGTTGTCGGCCGATAGAGCACGCAGATACAATTTCTTTCCGGCCTCGACGCCATGGGCAAACTCTTGGAAGGTTTGCGTACTGTATTTGAAGTTCTTGGCCAGAAAATCCATGGCCTGGCTTATTGCGTCATGAACCACGACCTGTATCGGGCGTCGTGCGTCAGCAGTGGATCGCGAAATCGCCTATTGGCGTTGCTTCCATGATGGGGTGCTTAGATAACCTTTTCGCTCTGGACCGACATGTTCGGGCGAGATAGGGCATGCTCCACTGTCGAAGACAGGAGCCAAGGTCAAGGCCTTCGAACAACCCACGGGCTGGCCACCTTGTAAGATGGAAAGAAATTGCTCGGCCGATTCCAGAGTCAGGCGAGGAATAGTAACTGCCGAAGACAGCCCACCGGCAGCATATTTGGCTCTCTAGGCGCTATAAGGGCCTCGTTTGTGATGGTCAAGGTCCTTTGGTACCCCCATGATGACTCTCCAGGAGCCGTATCAACGTTTGATGGAAGCCTTCGAGCATCAAAAGAGTAGATGCCCGGGACCATACGGTGTCTGTAGAAGTATAAGATAGCCCACCTCCAATCAAAATAACTTTTCCGTCATCTGTCGACTTGATGGAGGCACCGGTGAAAATAGGCCGGGGGTATCTAGACCAAGCTTCGCGGTGTAGTCCAAGCGCTCGAGTATTTCGTTGTCTTCTCCATACGCGCGAAACCGTACAATCTCATCGCTCTGTAGGACACAACCGCCGCTCGTAAACCCCACAGCAACAATAGTCCAGCCGTCAACACGCGTACTGATAGCACCGTATCTGGCAAGAATCCTGATTGGCGAGTGACTGGCTGTGGGCGTGAAGTCAATTGTAGGCTCTGTAACGTTTGATACGTCCAAAACCCAGTTGTAAACATTGCCGGAGACGAGCACATCGTCTGTCATTCCACCGGCAAGGATGCCTCGAAATTGGGAGTGCCTGGTCGGAAAAGTCGTTGTGCATAGCAACAGACCGCCGAAGAGTGCTGGCGGCCGCAGGCCCCTTTGACAAGACACCGCGCCCACCCAGTGTTTGGGTGGTAAAGCAAGAAATGCGAATGTACTGTGCTAGGCCTGATCGCCCACCAGTCAAAAGGACAAGCTGCGAGCTTACCTAAACGCTCCGCCATGTGTCTGAACAGAGGTAAGGGGAGGCTGTGCGTCTTGACCCATTGGTTCGCATCTTTTTTAAAGACCCAGCAGTCGTTGAATGGTGCAGAGGGCGATGTCCTTACCGCCGGCAAGGAGATAGCCGTGGTCTGCCGGCAGGTCAGTCAGGGTAAAGAACGATCTGGCGCAAGGCCCCCCTGCGACACAATGGCCGGAGACGGGTTTTCCGGATCAACATCTCTGCTGTATAGGTCGTAGGAACGGAGATGACCATTCGATCCTTGGCCGAAGGGCATTGGCAACGAACTGTTCGCCGAGAATGCTCTTTATCGTCATAGGAGCACCGAATCTGCGAGGGGAGGTGCTTTTGGGGGCGCTGCTGGGTGAGAAATTGAGAGCTATAGCCGTCGTGAGAATTTGTGTGGAGGCACATGTTGGGCTGCTTTTCCGTGACTCGCATGCTTCGGGCGCCAAAGTGCCTGTTTCGTGCCCTCAGAATAAAATGGTGATTTGCATAGTGAAGAAACTCCTCCCATTCATCAAAGGCTCTATGCCATCAAGTTCTCGTCTCTGGTCGGAAGACATGAACCGTCGATCTGAACCATGCTTCCCACAGCGTCCAGATTTCAATTCCAGGCCATCCAGATCTCTGAATCGCTGCCATTGATTGCTTGTAGTGGAGTGATCGAATAAAATTTTGACCTTTTGCCTCCGGCTCGGACGGCTTCTGTGCTGAAGAAGAACGCTCATCGAGGAGAATTTGCCCAAGCAAGCAGAACTCGGCGTCGCCGAGTGTGCTCGCCCAGGATATAAGAGCATCGGCAGCCTCAGCCTTGAGGCGCGTTGACGAGGTTTCCAGAATGAAAAGAAACTCACTCTCAGGCACATTGGTGATTGTTGACAATGCCTCTCCAATATTTGGAGCTGGCACAAGTCGCATGCGACTGGAAATACTGATCACTGGAGAGTATTGTGTGAGAGTCGCTGTGAAGTTCGAGACTTGTCAAAACCTCCCTAAGTTCCCGAGTCTGATTGACAATTTCGCACTTGGCCTTTATTATCTCCGGGGAGTCGAGCGTCCACAAATTTGACTCCCTGGGATTGCGCTTTATTGCGATGGATTGAGCGCCATGGGAGGGTATTGCTGAGACGGTGTCAGATTAGGGCACTGGATTGGGAAAGAATGCCGGACCAGAGGCAGGGACATACACACCTTCCACACTCTAGACACACGATAACTTTGGGTTTCGATGATGGCCGGAGAAGAAACTGATGGACCACGGCATCAAACGAGATGCATGCGCAGGTGGAAACTCCTGTTGATCAGGGGAGGGCGCCGCTGGTACTTCTTCACGAAGAAACGGGTGTACTGGGGCTCATCTGGGAAGTAGACACGCTCGACGCTTCGCCTGGACACAATATCGGCGGTACCGGCCTTGTTTTAACGGGTCATGGGTTAACGTCTGCGTTCCACGAAGCGAGGCTAAGAAGAAAACCAGCAAAAAGAAACAAGAGAGCATGTATGACCTACATCCATGGTGATGCTTAACTGTGCGCTGGGCAGGCAACACTCTGGGAGATCCCAGAACCCTTTTACCGATGTTCTTGGGCTCGTCGAAGAGACCTGGCGGTTGGGTGCTGAGATTGGTGGCCTCTTTACACGCGTTTTCAAAATATGTTGTTTGTAGGAATATCTCGTACGGTAGCTCGGCTAGGTTTCCACGTGATCTGCCAGTCTACATAAACTAAAGCGGAGTACGGAGTATTACAACAAACGCAATGCATGTCAATACTTACAGCTATTATATTCGTGTCCAAAAAATTATACATATACCCATTAGGTTGTTGCTGTGAATAAAAAGAGACAAGAGGAAATGGCCCTAGCCAGTTTTCACCTACAAAGCCCCCTCCTGATGCCGATTCCTACCAGGTGTAAAAAAACGATTCAAAAACGGGGGAGTTGTCCCTGAGCAGCGCAGAGAGAGCTGTTGGCCCTTTTGGCTTCCAATGCCGTTAAAACTTCTTCCAGCGTGCCATTTTGTGTCGGCATCCGAGATCTCTGCAAGTTTCTGCTTGCGGTCATTTTCACCCCAGACTGAAACATCCCAAGCCCTTGAAAAACTGGCTTTCCACGGGCCTCTAGGTATATTCGGATATCCGCCCCCGGATCTTAATGCACAGTGAGAAAACAGAACTCCTGGCCCATAATACACCAGGCGGATGGCATACACTAGAACTCAGATGCCTGATCTCCTAAGGCGACTGACAATATTCTCATCCTGTAGCTCGGCAAGCTGGATACCAAAGAGCGCTGCATAAACGGGCGCCAGATTATGGGGGCTGCATGGCCGTGCATCACCGCTTGCCTTGCGTTTTCTAAGAAGTTGGCCATTATGGTGTGGATTGCAGTGTCCAGTGGCTGGTTGAGAAGTCGTGCGGAAAGAGATGAGTTGCTCTCTTCTTTTGTCTCCTCCGTCTCCTCCTGGACCACATATCCCGACGTATAGCTATCGCCAGTCGGGTCCATGTGATCACCAATGTCGATATCAACAAGGAGCAGCTTTGACTGCGGCTGCTTGGTCTGGCTGGAAGTAAGGTGCACTGATGTAGTGCTCGTCGGTCGTTGAGTTGAGTCGCTGTTCTGAAGTGGTATCTTTCTCATGTTCTTGAGGTCGTCGAAAAGGGCACGCACTTTGTAGCCGAGGTCAGTATCGTCACGAACCCCAGATGTTGTCGTGGGAAGACAAGCAGAGGTAGGTGCCGGGGTGGCCTTGCGGCAATTGGCAGCCTTCTGCATCTTTTCTTTCTTCGCCATGGTGATAGGTATGCCAAGAGAGTGCTTAGAGTATTCTTCGATAGTAAATGTTTGTCTTAGGAGAGGTTTTTTTTTTCTGTTTCCGTTGTTTTGTTTCTGTCGCTGTTGTCGAGGCGAGAGAGAGGGATGGTCAGGTTGAAACGACGAGCAGAAAAGGCAGGTGTATTTATAGGCTTTTTTGGTAATTGTTCTTGGCCGACTTTGTGCGCATTATGACTGACTGATGGACAACATCATCCATGCCTTGGAGGTATCAGTGCTTACTTTGACAGATGTTGCCGGCCATGTGCGAGTCAGCTGCGACGTTTGTTACCAGTCCACCTTTGACCACCTTGCGAGCAAAATAAAGAAATGTTGCAAAAAAACAAGAATCATACCATCACGGAGAGGCAGAGAAATGGCAATAAAGGCCAAATACACAGACCAAATTATTGTGCAACTAACAAAAAGCCTTCGTGACATGAAGTACTGTTGTTTCTTGAACTTTAAACATGATCACGTGCAGTTCAGAACTACCCACAGTAACTGAGTGAGTGCACCTTGATATCTATTTGTGGAGCCTGCCTAGAGGCACTTCCTGTGACGTTACGAAGCTCTCAACTCCGCAGCCGTCGCAAACAACCAGCCTCCTCTTAACAACCATCCCAGCATCAACAGCGGCTGCGCACCGCCAGCCAAAGGTATAATCTCACTTTCGGAACTTAAAAAAGGACTGGTTTATCATACTGTGCCGCTCCCATTATCGGTGGCGCTGTCCATTGCTGTCGTTAACAGCACCTCTGGCTTCGACAACAGCTTCGGCTACAAAGCTCTCAAGCTTCCGGGGCAGCTGCCACCTCCAGCAACATGTCGAACCCGGCGCTCAACTTTGTGACGTTCAACCAGGACCACAGCTGCCTGGCTGTCGCACGTCCAAGGATTCCGCATCTACCACACCGATCCGTTCTCCAAGATCTTTAGCAGCGATGACGGCAGCGTGTCCATCATTGAGATGCTTTTCTCGACGTCACTCGTGGCCATGGTCCTGTCGCCGCGACACCTGGTGATTCAAAATACAAAGGTGAGCTTGCCATGTGAATGAGCTTTCTGCTCTGCGTCCAACTGGCAGAGGCCCTGCCGTGCATCTAACACTCCACAGCGTGCATCCGTCATTTGCGAACTCACCTTCCCTTCTGCCGTGCTCGCTGTTCGGCTCAATCGGAAACGCCTGGCCGTGGTGCTGGAAGACGAGATCTACCTGTACGACATTGCCAATATGAGCCTTCTCTACAACATTGCGACGTCGCCGAACCCCAACGCTATTTGCGCTCTTTCCCCGTCCTCCGAGAACTGCTACATCGCATACCCCCTGCCGAAGCCGCGCGAGGATCGAGACGAGAAGCGGCCCTCGCACGCACCGCCGTTGTCCTCATACGTCGCCCCGACGTCTGGCGAAGTCCTCATTTTCGATACAATCACACTGAAAGCTGTTAATGTCATCGAGGCGCACCGGTCGCCGCTATCCTGTATTTCCATCAATAGCGAGGGCACCCTACTGGCCACAGCCTCCGAGACGGGCACAATCATCCGCGTCTTCAGCGTCCCCAAGGGCCAAAAACTCTATCAATTCCGCCGCGGCACATATCCGTCCACAATATACAGCATGTCCTTCAATCACGACTCGTCACTTTTGTGTGTCTCATCAACTTCAGACACCGTCCATATCTTTAAGCTTGGTGGGCCGCAAGGTGCACCGGGCGATGGCTCGGCAGGCGCATCTGGAGCTGCTTCTGCTTCTGCAGGTTGGCGACGCAGGGTCCCCACGGCAGGGCCGCTGGTCCCGGTCACGCAGCCGCGACAGTTTTAACGAATCGCCAAGCAGCACGGCCGGATCACCAAGCACCGACTCGACTGACCTAGCTGGCAGCAGTGTTAACAGGGACGGCCCTGCGGCTGGGCAGAGAAGGCAAAGCGGCTCGTTTGGCAGCATGCTGCGCCGATCGTCCCAAATTATGGGCCGCAGCGTGGCGGGAGTTGTTGGCTCCTATCTTCCGCAGACCGTAACGGAGATATGGGAACCGCTGCGAGACTTTGCCTTTATCAAGATACCCAGGACAGGCGCTGCGACCACTCCATCCAAGCCCGGTCCCGCGGGCCCCTCGGCGAAATATTGTCAGCAGTGGCTCAAACTATTCAGGAGGACCGCTACGGAGTGTGGTGGCGATGAGCAGCAACAGCCCCCAGGTTATGGTCGTCACTAGTGACGGCGGCTTTAACGTCTTCAATATCAATATGGAGACTGGTGGTGAAGGATATTTGGCAGACCACTTCTCGTAAGTTGACCTTTAAAACACACCCAACGGATAGGTTCTTGGCGATGCTAACAGCAGTTCTCTACGAAATAGGATACTGGACAGTGACGATAAGCTTGATGCATCCACGTACGGGACATAGCCTAACAGATCATGGCTCCCTGCGCTTGTCAGTTCCGAGACGGGGAATCCTAGAGGCTGTTGCTGTGGCAAGCTGAGCTGCATTACAGCTCGAATATTCTTGACGTTCTGGTCCTACATTGTTTTTTACTGTACCTCCCTTCTACTGTTGACGTGCCACAGTAATAGCGATTTTGTGTGCACTTTTTGCTAGCATTCGACGGGCGTTCTTTGGGATGCTTCTGCTTTTGACTTTGATGTTAGCTTCTTACGTTTTCACTATTCCTTCCTTGTTTTCTTTCAATTCTATTCCTAATATTCCCGTTTATATTTTTAAGGGCCCTTTTTATGCCGGGGGGCCCGGCCTTTTCCATATCCCCGTCAGGGAGATACTTGTATCTTTTTCACGTGCAGCACTTTCTCTTGTTTTCAGCCTGATCAGTCACTGTTCGGGGTGCATGCAGTCGATAGAAAGACAAACAATTTAAGTTTCTGTTTGATGGTTATCTTGACATCGCTCACTACATCAGAGGAAATTTGTTAAGAGTATGAATAACAACACTCGAAATAAGACAAAATACAAGCAAGGCGGTAAGGCTTTGGCTAGAGTACAACAGCATCGAATCAAGTAACAACCTAGTAACGACCCAGGGAATTTATCATAAAGCATAAACCAAGGCTCCGCCAGCAGGAATAGCGTTTTTGTGTAAGTGCTAACCTGGCCGAACCCAGTGGCTGGTATAAACGCGCGCAATAACTGTCCCTCGTCTTAACCCTTCCAAAATAAAAAATACAAGAAAAAGAGGCAACCGTTCAACGGGAAACATATGGTTGGTTCATCAAGGCAACCTTCACGCGCGATCTCGCCCACATCAAGCTCCCTTCGAATCCCCGTGTATTTGTTCACAGAGGCCAAAAGTTCCTCTGCCTTCTGATCCTGTCGAAGCATCTCTTCCCACTTGAGCAACTCGTAGGCGAAACGGAGTGCGGCTGGATGATGACATTCAGGCGTCGGGCACGTACAAAACAATAAGCCCGTGGCAGGGACAGCTTCATGGTCCCGCATCACTTCAGCTATGCAGATTGTTGCACTCCGCGACACGCCAACACGGCAATGGACAAGAGTTGACCAGTACCCTTTTGACGCCCGCGCTCTGTACACCATATCAGCATATAATCAAAAAGAGGGAAGCAGACAAGCATCTGGGGTTATTCCGATCGTTTCCCCCATCCCTCTCCCTAAAAGAAATGAAAGACTTACGTATAAACTCAAGACAGCGTTCGAACTCATCCGTGAGGGATCAATGCCATTGTCTTGGACCCCTGCACCACACAGACATTTTCTTCGCCCAAGCTTCGAGGTCAGCATCTTGCCAGTTGGCATCTCGCCTACACCCTTAGGATCTGAGTGATGGCCCAGTGCCCGAAGAAGATCTGGATTGTTGGCATGGTTGAGGTTTCCGAGATACAATGTAGTCGAGGATACGGCTTGGGAAAGAGCCATCTAGCGCGGGAAACCACTTTGGCTGGTCTTGGACCATAGCCAAAATGGCAGCAGTATCTTTGCCTGCGCATAAGGGCGATTCACTCAAAAGCCCGGCGGAACTTATGGCGTCAGGAGAGCCACACTGTCGGATAAGCAAAAAAGTTTCGCTTTTGACGTGTGAAGATTGAGCCAGGCCTCGGGGATTGGGGTTCCGGTGCTGTAGCTGAAGTAAGCCAGTCTAGCATGGTCGATTCCGTATACCCATCCGAGCAATGGATCAGAATTTTGTTAGGTCGTGGCTCGAGAGACTCGTCGACCTCGCCGGTATCGTCCGTCATGGTGGCGTCAGATTCGTCCACGCAAAACGGGAATTGCGAAAAGCGATGCAGTTCCGTGAGCCAAATGATATATCCACTTGCAAGATTCTAGGATGGCATCGGCCTCCGTCTGTGACCATGTCGGCGGCAAGATCGTTCCCGACGAAGGAAAATCGAGATGTATCCGTCTTCCAGCCGGAAAGGCTGGTTTCCGCTAGGGCACGGAGTGGCACGTGGATTGAGATGACCGAGATCGCTGCACTCAATCAGGATGTCGTATGATTCTCATCCGCCGAGTTTGGCTCAGGCGTTGGCCCAAGCCAAACGTTGTGCGAGATTTCGGACGCCATAGTCCATCGCGTACATCTCCTTTCGTTCCTGGTGGAAGAAGTCAATGACGCTACCTGTGAAGCAACCCTCCGAGTTGGACGACACGATATGGGGGAAAAACTCCTCAAAAACCGAGAACTCAGAAGTGCAAAACAAACGTGTTATATACAGGAAGAGGGGTGCCTTCCAGGTCATGCTTGTCCCGCCAATTTTGCTGAGCAGCGGCAATACTCCAGCCCAAGCGAGTGGACGGCAACCATCGTCATCGCCGTAAACGATAATGTCTGATGTCATGGCTGTTTTGGCAGCCTGGATCTGGAAAATTCCGGACAGAAAAACCTTCTTTGCGGGTCCTGCGTCCAGAAACTCGGCATTCGCACCCAACTGCAGGAACTCATCGGGCGCTATAGCACCCTTGAGCCGAGCCTTGTGCAACTGACCGTCTGCCTTGACGACAGTCACGCCCCGGAGACAGCATGGCGTTTTTGCGCACATCACAAACGACGACGCTGGGAAAAGAAGGAGTGCTGCATGTGGTTGCCTGGATGAAGGCCATGGAGCCAAGGGAACACGAGTGATGGATCCGGTAGCGGCTGGCAGGCAGTGTAATCTAGTGCTGCTGCCACCGCCGGCTGCCTCGATGGTGTATAAGAAAGAGGCCGTCATTTTCTAGCCGGGGTACTGGTCGGGTGGAAACAAAAGCGATTGCTTCAGACTGTCTGTTTCATCCGGCGGCGGTGACGGCGAAGGCGTGGCAGACGCGACTGGAGGGCCCGGGGGGCAGACGGGGATGTGCTTGTTTGGCACAGGAACCGCTGATTGAGCTGCTTGTGCATGGGAAGGCGTGTTCTGCGTGCTCATCGCATCGACATCGATGTTGATCGCTGGAATTCAGAGAAGGAATGCCCGAAGAAGCGCGATGCGGTGGCATCGGGCGGGTTAAAGCGATCGTAGCCATCTGAGCCGTGAGTATGCCTGGCGCCACAACGTAAAACCAGGTTGCAGACAAAAAGCAATTAGGGAGAGCCTTTTTTTTCCTTCGAATGCCGCAGCTTGAAGAAAGTCGAGGCCTCGTAGAGCAGAGACAATAGAGACCGAGAGAAGGGGAGGTGCTGGTTGAGGCCAGCTCTGGTTTTGATGCCCTGTTGAAGGAAGGCGCAGGGGAAGGCTGCGCGACCTGCCAATGCGGGAAGGAGGTTGCGCAGATGGTGTTGAAAGAAAGGGAAAGAACGACGGTCACTGTTTGGTTTCTATCTGAAGGAATGTAAGCGATTGCCAGCCGAAGCTATGATGCGTCTCTGTGGGTGGTGATGCCGGTGCGTGGAGAATTGATGTGCAAACAAACTGGTAAGATTGTTTGCGGAGCAATTGATAACAGGTGATGTATGTGATTGTGTGATCACGACGGCTGGATTCTAAGAGAAGTCGAAAAGAAAAGAGGCTCTGGTGCAGAACATACTTGACCGGGTTCCTGACAACAGGGAGAATTTGTCTCATCACACATCCCTGTTTCCGGAAGTGGTTGATCAAGACACCAGTGGCAACGACGGCAGCTGAGATAACATTCGATATCTGCCGCGAGTACCACGATTGGTGATGCGATATCTGATATAACTCTTGCCGGCAGGAAAGTGACAAAGAGCAGGGACGAGCAAAACTCGACGATCAAGGAAACCGCAAATAAAGAACAACACAGGATAAAATAGAGAATGGCCGTGAAAGGTGCCGGGAAGAACGAAAGGTCCAGGCGAAATTGGGGCGGCTGTGGCACGAGCCAGGGAGGAGGTGAAAACATCAAAGAGAAAGGAAGCGGTTAGACTGCGTATCAATACGACACAGGCGAGGAGGAGAAGGACGGCCGGGGCACACTGAGGTGACGCAGTGGAACAAACGGCGACGACGACGGAGGCGACAGCAAGGAGAGTAGTGGGACTGCTTGGCGAATGAAAGCCGTGCCCGCACAGGTTGGGGGTTGAGTGTGTCTGGGTGTATGGGATGATAGCGCAAAGAAGGTTGCGGGAGTTGAATGGGCTGGCCTCTGTATCAAGGAAGCAGATCGACAAAAAGACAGCCTAAACACAGCGAGAGAAACAGAGTGGCGATTGCGATTGCGATTGCGGTTGCGGTTGCGATGGTGAAGATATGGACTATTGACAAGGATGGGCCTGGCGATGGTACGGAGTTTGCGGTACAACGATAGGGAGCGCTATGGCCAGGCCTTGGGCAGCTTGATAAGGCTGAGACGGCGAAGGGGACGAGGGACAGGGCGCGGAGGCCGTGAGCAGCAGCGAGGCAGCAGCGAGCAGTGATGACGAGAGGGGAGGGACACGTAGTAGAGGGGATGGGGGGTATTGCGTGAAAAGCGCGGGCAGGAGGGAGATGCTACGAAAGAAGTTACGAAAGAACGAGGGAAAGAACGAGCATGTTGTGCTACTCGTTCACACGAACAGACGGCAAAGAACGAAGGAAACAGGAAAGAGCACCCCCATTCTGGACGAGCCAGGGAACGACGCAACCAGATCAGGTGGCCTCGCGGCCCAGCCAAGGGAGACGGGCGACTTGTGCTTGCTCAGCTGGTCTCTCAACAAACAACAAAAGAACGCACCGACCGTGCCCAATAGTGCCCAGAACCGCCGTTCTGGCCAGCGCTGGCCGCAACCTGATAAGAGCGCCAGTCAGCGCTGGCGAATCACGCTGGCGCTGGCTGCAAGCTGTGTGAGGTTGTTGGCTGCACCAGCATGCAGCGGGGCGGGGGATGTGCATGCCAACGTGGCCAATGGGGCTCCGTTGCCGGGCTCCATTACAGCGGCCCCGCTCCTAAGCTGTTTCGAGAAAAGGTGTGTTTATTTTAATCTTGGGTGAAGATAGAGAAGGAAAAAACCGCTGGCTCTTGCAGTCGAGGAAGGGGAAAACAGAAAGGGCCCAAGTGCTTTCCGCCTGCTGTCGCCTGAAGAAGAAGAAGAAGAAGAAGAAGAAGAAGGGGAAGAAGGGTTTCCTGGAATAGCTTTGATGTTGCGACGATTGCTGCCTCAAATTGGTGGGTGACTGACGAAAGTGGAATGTTTGCACAGTTTGGTCCTGTTTGGGTCGCAGAGATCGCTGAGTGTGAGTGGCTTGCTGGTCTGTGTAAATCCCCTCCACATTAAGCTTCTCGGCAGTGGGCCAGGCCAGGAGCCACCTTACAGCGGGCAAGTGCGCTATGGACGCCTGTAGCTGCAGGTATTAGCTGTTCTCCGTCCTGGCTTGGGGAAGGTGGACCTTTGAAGGACAGGCCCAGACCAGTATCTTTCAGTACGGTTTTGTCCTTCCTACTAGCGAAAAAATGGAAGCCACAGGCAGGCCCACCCAGCGCCACAGGCACCAGTGACCAATCAACGACCGATAAATTAGAGCTCACACCTGCCAGAATACTCCATGATAGACCGGCGCCGGAGCTGCGGCCGACCCCGATGGTTCTTTCCTTTTCATTGTTACACTTCACGTACCGCTTGCTCCGACCTCTGCCGTACCACTCGCCGTCTCCGCTCCCCGACCGGCCCCGATCGTGCACACTCCCATCGGCGACCATGCAACCGTCCACGGAACTCCAGGCCGTGCCGCCGGTCGCCTCGGCGCCCCGGCATCTCACTTTGCGCGGCCTTGCCGCCGGCCTCGCCGTTGGCCTCATCATCTGTTGTTCCAATATGTACTTTGGCCTGCAGACCGGCTTCGTCAGCACCATGTCACTGCCATCCAGTCTGCTCGGCTTTGGCATCTTCAAGGCTCTCTCACGCCATCTGTCCTTCCCCTTCTCGCCCGTGGAGAATGTCCTGGTTCAGACCGTCGCTGGCAGCATGGCCATTGCCCCGCTAGGCTCTGGATTTGTCGGTGTCCTACCAGCCATGAACTATCTCATGAGCCCAGATGAGATGGGGCCTATCAATTTGCCGTTGATTAGATGATTATGTGGTCGCTTGGTCTTTGTTACTTTGGCGTTCTTTTCGCCGTTCCTCTGTATGCTCCCGCCGAGGTCCCTTCTTTTTTTCTTCACTTTTTTAGTGTTGTTTCATAATCTTCATCGTTTGCCCGTTTCCCACTGACCGTTTAATTTAATGTCTTCAGACGCCGCCAGGTCATCATCCGGGAGAAACTCAAGTTCCCGAGTGGCTTTGGTGCTGCGGTCCTGATCGGTGTACTCCATGGACGCAAGCCGAAGCTCGGGCAAGGCAAGACTCCTTCTGAGTTTGCGAGCCTCGCCGGAGAAGAAAACCTCGTTCTGTCAGGAGCTCCTATTCCCCAGGGAGGTAGCTCCGCCGACGCCGTTACGTCGCGGCAGACGACAGCCCCGTCGCCGAGCACGAAATCCGCCGCCGCGAGGAGTGGCGGTCTAATCTTCGTCTCCTCCTTGTGTGTTTTCTCATCTCTGGACTCTTCACACTTGCGACATACTTCTTCCCAGTCATTCGAAACATCCCATCTTTGGACCGACGGCGGCTGCCACATGGCTTTGGACTTTAACCCAAGCCTCGCCTACATCGGCCAGGGCGTCATCATGGGACCGGCAACTACCATGCACATGCTCCTGGGAGCGATTGTTGGCTGGGCTATCTTGTCACCATTAGCCAAGTACCATGGTTGGGCGCCCGGGCCTATCGAGGACTGGGAGACCGGCAGCAAGGGCTGGATTGTTTTGGATCTCCATTGCCATTATGCTCGCGGATGGTATTGTCAGTCTTGGCCATGTTGCTATTCAGTCTGCCATACAATTCTGGCCCGAGACGCATGCTGCTATCGTCAGCCACCTGCCGCATAGCATCACTCGCATACTGTCCCAAAAGCGGAATGCTTCTGGGTACACGGCTGTCCAAAGCTCGGAAGATGCCCCAGAAGCCGTCTCCGCACCTGCTAGCCCACTATCCGAATTTTCCACGCCCATAACGACCCGGGGTGATGAATACGATGGCCAGGGCTTCGAGGATTTCAATGAGCTGATTGACGAAGATCGCAGTGAAAAAGACGCCCCCGGAACAGCAAATTGGTGCCATGACCGTCATTGCTGGTCTCGTGCTATCTATACTGTTCTGCGTATTCTGCATCCGCTTCACTTTTGGCGCCCTTGTGCTCTCTATGCAACTTTATTTCTATTGCCATGGCCCTCGTTCTCAGTATTATGGGTGTCCGGGCACTTGGGGAGGTGAGTTTCAGAAATCGAAGACGTGTCTTCCATAATGTTAAAAGGCTCTCATTCTTTCGCTAACACGTGCTAGACGGATCTCAATCCAGTTTCTGGTATTTCGAAACTCACACAGCTGTTCTTTGCGCTGATTGTACCGCGCGCGGCATCAAAACAGCGTCCCTCATTAACCTTGTTGCGGGAGCTGTGTCTGAAGCTGTATGTTATCATCAGACAACTGCCTCTAAAATTTATTTCGAACAAAGCTGACTTTCCAAGGGTGCACTGCAAGCTGGTGAACTCATGCAGGACCTCAAGACCGGCCACCTCATTGGTGCTGCTCCAACAGCACAGTTCTGGGGCAGGTCATCGGCACCAGTGTCGGCGCAGTTGTGAGCGCTTTTCTATACAAGCTGTACACATCGTGAGTTTGTGACCACAGATGCGAATTCTAGCCCTTGCTTCGCTTTCAATGGATGGCTAGCTGACAAATGGAGCAGAGCATATGAAATCCGTCTGATCTCTTCCAAATTCCCACTGGCTATGTTTGGATTTTCACCGCCCGTCTTGTAACAGGCAAGGGTCTTCCTTCCATGGCCGGCCAATGGGCCATCGGATCGGCAGTTCTTTTTTTCTGGACAACGCTTTTGAGAATTCGCGCCGCCCACAAGTCATGGCATGCTTATATCCCAGGCGGCATAGCCGTGGCAGTTGGTACGTGGCAATCCTGGATCGTAGGTCTTCATCGAGATATTTTTTTCTAACATAGCTGCAGGCATGTACAACGTACCATCATTCACTCTAGCACGCAGTGTCGGCGGATTAATATCTCTGTACTGGCGAATGACGGGCCGTGACGAAACAAGAGCCATTGTTCTTGCATCGGTATGTTTGCTCTCTTTATGTCAACTCCAGTAATTTTTTGTTGTTCAGCATCTAATATTTCAATTGTAGGGTTCATTCTCGGTGAAGGCTTTCTCAGTGTCGTGAACCTGTTTTTGCAAACAGCCGGTGTTCCCATTATTGAACTTGACGACTAGCGCTGTCCAGACATCAAGCCTTTCTGCCTAGGTCGGAATCTCGATCCAGTGCCCAAACAGCATCAGCCTCATCCTCGAGGCTACACATCTCATCAGTATATAGATTAACGGTTGCATTTTTATGGCTTTCAGCATTGTATAAAAGGTCTGTCCCGGTCCAAGAACATCATCTTGGCGAATATTTGGTATTGATATTCTTGGCTATGTTATTTCCCCCCCAAATTGGATAGGGCTTTTCACGCACTTGTACAATTTGTGCGAAAACAGGCTCGAATTCAAATACTTTTTCTCTCTCGCCATCTAGATTTCTATATGTGCAAGGAAACTCCAACCAGGTCGTGTATAGGCGCAACAAGCGCACCTAATCTACCTCAAGTTCCAGGACTGCTCCTGCTGCTTCCCATCCGCGTCCACTTGACACGAAGGGTCAGGGCGCGCGGGTTGTCGTCGCCGTGATGAACGACAGCTGGCCATTGACCTCGCGGCTGTCGGCCTCTGTGAGAGGCTTGGAATGCTCCTTGTCCAACGGAGGCACTGCATCCAGTGCGTAGCCTTGTCAAAAGGCCCCCGTTGTGAAGGCAATACGGTCCTTCTGCAGCAATCTCATGCCTGGGAGCTTGCGTCCACGGCTTAATCTGCGATGTGCGCGATGCGCCAAAGTAAATGTCGAACCAGACCAAGAATCCGTCCAGAGACTCGGCGTCTTTTGACAGCACCGTCTTCCACTCGGAAGTGAAAACAAGGTCCTCGACTTTGATTGCGTGGAGGTCGAGATGCTTGAACATGCTCACTGAGCCTGCAATGGTCCTTCTCGGGCATGACAGCATCCGGGCATCGTCGTAGATGCCTGCCTGCATGGCCTTCATGTCAAAACCGTACACGTCGCGCCAGAACGTAATGCTGTCGCAGACGTATTCCGAATCGCTGACGGGCGCGAGGAACAGAGACGCGTGCTCGGCACCAGAAGACCATCGGGTTAAGGTACTTTGTCACGGCGTAAAGAACACTAGGCAACATGGCCTCGTAGAGCAGGGCATAGCCCATCCACTCGCTGACAATAATGTCACCTTGTCCACAGGGAGAGTGACCTCTTCGATAAGGCCCTTCAGACAGGTGATCTGGTTGGATAGGCCGTTGTGAAAAATGTTCTCGCGGGCCTTGTTGATGATCTCGGATCTGTCAACTGCGATGACGAGCTTTCGCTCCGGCCTTTTGCGCAGAACAGTGTGCTGGAGAATAGCCTGTCGCGATTCAAAGTAAGAATGTAGGCACTATAAATTCTAGGTGCGTTTTTGGGCCACCTACCTGTGCCGCAACCAATATCGAGGACAGTCTTTCCAGCAAACAGGTGCTTGTTGGCATAAATGAAATCACGGTAGGCATCCGTCCGGATCGTGTCCTTGAGACATGGTTTCATGGATATCTACATTGGAAACGCGCAATTTGTCAGTAAGATACTCTGTCTAAAGAGGAAGTATTCCGGTAGATTCTCGCGGGTAAGGCAATGAACAAAAAAGACATACCCGCTGTGAGAGTACGACTTCCGAAGATAGTAGTCCCGTGGCGCCGGCAGCTGGCGCCTCTTCCTGGCTGGCCGCTCTTCGCCGTCCCGTTGACGCCTTTGTATCACTGGCCCGAAGCTGGCCCACCCCTTTTGGCGGCGCGCCTGCGACTCTTTCGTCCACGCCCCAGCGCTGGATCGCAGCGTCTTTCTGGACCGGCTGAGGACGGTATAGTTCTCTCAAAACTGTCTGGTCAGGCTATCCAGCTCCGAGCGCAGCTGCTCGTTCTTCTCCTGGAGACTAGCGGCCGAAGATGTGTCGGCACCCGAGTTTCCCTGGGCCTCGCCAGCACTTGCTTGCTGCTGCAGCTCGGGCAGGCTGTCCAAGGGCTAGGATGAGAGCATCATCGTCCAGCACGGGTTTTCAGAAATTCGTCGCCCGCAAAATCGGCAGCTGAAATTTCCGCCGGCAGGGCCGATCCTTCGTGCACACGCTGGCGAACTAGTGAAAATGGGAGTTAAAATTCTCTCTTGACAGGATACTGGGGGGCGGCACTTGGAGAGCTCTCTCGTGCTCACTCTGTGCTCACTCTCATGCCATACTTACTGAAGTTGATGACTTCACACTGCCGTAAAAGTCGAGGCCTAGCCGTCAGCGGACAGCCACGAAGTCAAAAGCCGTGCTCCGCCTTGCAGTAGGCGACCATAGATGTGGCGTCTGGGAAGACACGGTCGTCCAGCAGAGAGATCACAGCCAGAGGCTCCTCGTCCGAGAACTCGGAGCTGCTCCGGAACTCGCGGTTCAGACATTACGTGAGGATAGCCAACGTAGAGTCAAGAGGTTAATGAGAATATAGAGTGAATAAATGTAGTGTCTTGTGATGTTGAAGCTTCACAAGCACGTATGCGTATGTCCTTCTCTAATGGGCAGCTAGTGCGGCTACAAGCTTTCAATTGCTTTTTTTTTTTGCTGCTAGAGGCTGCACCGTGGTCTGAATTTTCATCGGCGTTTTGCACACGCAGCGTCCGCCCGCCTGACACTAGCGCACCGCCACTGTCTCGTTGCAGCTTGCCAGCCAACCAACGGTCTCGTACCAGAAATATTGTATGAGTGATGTGTGAATAGTGACCATCGGTGTCATATACAAAAATAAACACGCTCAAAAGATGCAGTGCCCAGCAAGCCAATCTCTTCCAACACAGCCTGTATTGTCCTCTATCCGAGATGTTCGCGATACAAATGCTTTTAAAGATCTGCCAGGGTCCCTTTTTTTAATCGACCTCCTTGTCGTGATCGCATCTTCCTCCTCCTCGTCCCCTCGTCTTCTTCCTCTTCCTCTTCCTCATCGTCATCCTCATCGTCGGATATCTGCTCGCCGAGCTTGCGTAAACGCGTCTAGTGAAATTCATGGTCAGCACTCATGGGTGGCGAAGTAATGAGTGCAATGCTCCACGATTGAGATCTCACCTTGTAGCCTGCCACCTTCTCTTCGAGGTCGGCAAACACCATCAACAGGTCGTCCAGCTCGGTTTGTGTCGACTTCTTCTCCTCACGGGCTTGGGTGAGGGCATCCTCGGACTGAATTGGTGGGTTAGAGCCGGGCACTCGGAGCGTCGTGGGAAAGAAGAAATGAAAATCAACCATGGAAGATGCGAAACTTACCTCCTTAGTGCTCTTCTCGGCGGCCTGCAGCTTCTCACGAGCCCTCCGGCCATCCTCTTCGGCTGCCTCCAGAGTCTCTCGGAGTTCGCTTCCTGGATGTCCGCGGCAACAAGTCTGCCCTCGAGTTCCTTGACTGTATTCTTCGTGTCGGCGACCACAGCCTCGATGTCGGCCAGCTGTGCCTTGAAGCCGTCGCGTGCGGCCTGAAGCTCTTGCGCCTTGCTCTTGTTTGCCTGGTTAAATGTGTGAGTCTATGCAATCTCCCTGCGCTACCAAGCCACCGCCTGTACGGTGTTTTGCTCTGGCGGCTTACCTTTAACAAGTCACCTCCAGACGACTGCCCGTTGCGCGAAGATCGGCATTTGTGCCTCTAGACGGCGCTGCATGCGTGCCATTTCTGCGTCTGCAGCCTTTTTGGCTGCTCCATTTGCCGCTGCATGCTTGCCATTTCCGCATCGGCAGCCTTTTGGGCTTGTTCCACTTGGCGCTGGAGCTCGTTGCGGCTTTTCTGATGCTCCATGCGGGCTTGTCTACAAAAAGGACGACACATTGATATTGTTGGTTAGTTGCTGGGCTTTTATGCATGCGTAGCTGTGGGTTGGGAATGGCCTCGACGAGACGTACCGTAGCTCTTCCTCGTGCTTTTGAGACAGAGCATCTTGTGCCGACTTTGCTTTGCCGAGGTTGGCAGCTGCCATCTCCCTCGACTTTTTGTGTTCTGCACGTTCCTGTCCGAGTGCATTTTCCAGTGTCGATATACGTTCTTTGAGCCTCACGTAGAGTCCGGTCCTTCTCAGCCAGCTCGGCCCTCAAAGAATCCACGAGTTCGCGGGAGATGCCCTGCTGAATACCATTCGACACAAACGAAATCTCCATACCAGGGTCGCGGTCAATAGCGCGCAGCAACCGGCTGTAGTTGTCCTTGAAGAAATCGACAAAAGCACTATCGAAGAAAACGCTCGGCAGTTTTTTCATCGGCCTGAGGGTCCAACTTTTGCGGGATGACCTCAAAGTCGCGGAGCGGCGGATATGCTCGTAGAGTGTTCAGTTTGTTAATGTAACCGGTCACGGCCCATTCTCCCACAAGAACCTCATGAAGCTTCTGCCTTGGAATCGACGAGTCCTTTGTGGAAAACTCGTATAGAACACCGAGGAGTAGAGCGGCGAGCCCCTGCTATAGCAACCTCGCTGCTGGTGTTCTTGACAACTGCTTGAATGAGGCCTTGAACATTGCTGCCCTCTTCCCAGAAAGTCGTTGACGGCCTCCCAAGTCCTCGAAAAGCCAACATAGGAGGAAGCATCAAATAGCCGATTATGACGCGTTCATCGTCTCCTCGATTAACGCTGCCTCAAAAGATGGGCAGCAATGGTTTGGATGCTCGTGACCACCTCCTCACCACTAGCTTCGTCACCCTCGGTGACTGCCATCACGAGCGGACTTGGCCTTTGGGTTCTCGTTCACCAAGTGGAGCATGATCACCGATGCAAACCAGAGACGATACGGGTCACTTGATGGAGAGTCTGTGGGCGACCGCAGGAGCGTCGTTAAGACGTTGGCTGTCTCGTCGGCCCCCGAGCTGTGGCCGTTCAATAGCCCGCTGCAGGAAGTGCAGCCGCACCAACTCGTGGTTGAAAAAGTATGCCTTGAGACATTCACAAGCAGCCCATACGAACATCAAAGAATTGAGGCGCATACACGCTCAAGGTCAAGTCGAGCAGCCATCAATGACATACACCTCGTTGCGTGTTCCATTCGCATGCGGTTTCTCGCCTTCCTTTTGAGGGGCCGTGCTATCGTCGCTGTCCATCGGCGAGGGCACGCGCAGCTGCGCAGCAGTTCTCTTGCAAGGTCGTATTTCCTCGGATGACCGCTGCACATGTTGTCAATGCCTGCAATGGGACGAGCCCAATCCGTCAGCTGTGCCAGGTGAAGCAGGACAAGGACAGAGACACCAAAGGTCGGTTGCGTAATAGGAAGAGTTTTTGCTCACCTCTGCACGTATCTGAATCTTTGAATGTGCTGTTGAATGCTAGTTGCAGGGTATGGTAAAGGACGCCATGGCGCCAGAACTCTGCTTGGTTCTGCACTGTCCCCGCAGCGCCCTGTACCAGGAACAGTCTGATCACGGCCAGCAAGGGCATATATGTTGCGATTTGCGCTGTGCCAATGCCCAATGCGCAACCTCATCGCCCTGGGCTGTTGGGAACGCCAATATCTTTGAGAAGCCGGGCAAGTTGCGCGGTACAGAGAGATTCTCGAAAGAGCGTTTGGTTGTGGGCGTTTAGCCGGAGCAAGTTTGCCAGGAAAATGAGACAGTCCTCAATAACACGTCCGCCATCCAGAATAGAGCCCTCTTCTTCGATGATTTTAAACAGCCTCTCGAACGCATTTTCAAAAGCCACGAGTTCTGGATCTCGGTTGAGGTTGGCGTCAGGTAGGTCAGCAGCGTGATCGCCTCATTGCGTATGACGTCGCGCTGGTCGTCTAGAATGGCAACTAGTCGGGGGATGCCGGAGGGGGGCGGTGAAGATGCACTCTTCCGTCCGGTCGGTTCGAGCGGCGAGAATAGCTGACAGGAGCTGCAGGGAGTAGAGTCGCGAGTAAAATCATTCGTCTCGAGAAAGTCCAGGAGCAGCGTGATGTTCTCGAGCCGTTGTGTGAACTCGTCTGCGAGCCAAAGAGCAATCTCCTCCGAGGCCTCTGGGCTGTTTCTCGTTCGGGTTGAACAGCATCAACAAGGTCTCGAGGACCACCTTGACCGTGTCGACGTCCTCGCCATCCTTAGACAAGCTTCCAATCAAGCTTCGCAGTGCCCCGGAGGCCACAGACGCCGGGTATTCCTTTGCAAAGCTCCGGAGGCCGAGAATGGCAGCTCGGCGGTCTTCCAACAATGTTGCCGAACTCAAACGTCCGCTCAAAAACAGATATTGTCTCGCTGACCGACTGTTTGGCCGGGGCGGTCGTAATGGAGAACATGGCGAGCGACGTGGCAAGCTCCTGGGCGGCGGCGGTTTGGCCAAGCTTGAGTTGTGTTCCGAGAGCTTCACCAAATCAGGGCTCTGCTTCCATTCCGGGGGTCACCTTTTATCTGGCTTCCGTCAGATTGTTGTAGACTCCCAGTGCCATACCACGCTACCCGCAGTGTCGGTCAGGTGCTTCGCTGTTGTCGTCGCTCCTGGGAGTGATTGCTCGCGAATGTTCCCCCTTTAGCTTTCTGTGACCCAGAAAACCACCTGGCATGTGCTTTCCCCGGCCGGTAACTACGAACCCAGGGGCTGTCCCTGGGAGGGGTTTACAGCGTGCTAAGCGTGCCTCGTCCCTGGACCATACCCTATCAAATTGATCAAGACACATTTCTACTCCGTATTTTACAGGCATTAAGAGTATTACCTAATACTACAGTGCTTGATGTAGATTAGTCATCGATAATATGAGGCTCAGCGCGCGACAGCGCGACAACCAAATTTTCGGCGATTTTGATGACTTTTGAAATCATCATTTTGAACGGAGTAATACTTCGTACAACGAGCTCTCGCAACACAACGAGCTCCTGTTGCTCGCGTTCGACTTTTCAGCCACAAACCTTCTTAATATCCCTGGGCCAACCCTTGCGACGAGTACGAGTACTCTGTACTCAGCGAACGAGCGCGTTTTCTCTTCTGCTTCGAGACTAGCTCCATAAATTTAAAAATCGAGGACAAAAGGCAACAACCGTTGATTCTCTCGAGAACCTCAACGCAACCACACCGGCCAAGGAACCACACGGCGAATCAAGCATACACGTGGAGTGGGAGACCCGCGCTTCCTAACTAAAGACACATACCTGGCCAACACGATCCGAACCCGAGCTCTGCGACGACTGCCTTTGCCAATGGGCCCGTGTTCACGACGAAACACAGCCTTCACCCAACATCCCATCGCCAAAGACATACATTTGGTGTGCGGTAATGACGGCCAGCCCCCAAGAACCACCGCCTTAGCTTCACACCAACCTTGCCCGATCTTCCAAGATGGGTATCCCGCTGCGTTCCGATGGCTCTCGAACAAGTACCCGAAGATTATCTCTCCGGTGATTGAGCAGAAGCCTCAGACGATGGACGATGGCTCTGTGATTCCCGTGGACACCACAGGCCCCAACCCCAACGGAGAAGAGTTTGATAATCTTTATTTGGATATGAACGGCATTGTCCACCCTTGTTCTCACCCCGAGGACCGCCCGCCGCCCGCGGACGAGGAAGAAATGATGCTCGAAATTTTCAAGTACAACCGACCGGGTTGTCAACATGGTGCGGCCGCGGAAGCTGCTGATGATTGCTGTTGGTATGTCGGTTGAGACAGGTGCCGGTTTTTTTGGGGTGGAGAGGGAAAATGTGCCCTTGAGACATTTTTACTAATAACTGTTTCTTGTAGATGGTGTTGCACCTCGTGCCAAGATGAACCAGCAACGCTCGCGGCGGTTCCGGTCTGCCCAGGAGGCAAAGGAAAGGAGGAGGACAAAGAAGAGCTGCTCAAGCTGCTCAAGAAACAGAATGGCGGGAAGTTTCTCTGGGGAGTCGCTCGAGGCCGTGACGAAAAAGGCCTTTGACTCCAACTCCATCACACCAGGCACGCCTTTCATGGACATCCTGGCAGCGAGCCTGCGGTACTGGTGTGCCTACAAGCTGAATACCGACCCTGGTTGGGCCAAGATGAAAATCATCATCTCGGACGCCAGTGTGCCCGGAGAAGGCGAGCACAAGATCATGGACTTTGTGCGTGCGCAACGCGCTTCGCCAAACCACGATCCCAACACCCGGCACGTCATTTATGGTCTGGATGCCGATCTGATCATGCTGAGCCTTGCAACCCATGAGCCCCATTTTCGCGTCCTGCGTGAAGATGTTTTTCCAGGACAGCAAGGCGCGTCTGTGCAAGCTCTGCGGCCAGAAGGGCCACGAGGCCAGCCAATGCAAGGGCGAGGTCAAGAAGAAGGACGGCGAGTTTGACGAAAAGGACTCGGAGCATACGCAAAAGCCGTTCATTTGGCTTCACGTCGCCGTCTTTGCGCGAATACCTGGCCGTAGAGCTGGACGTTCCCAACCTCCCATTCCGCTGGATTTGGAGCGGGCCATCGATGACTGGATCTTCCTCTGCTGCTTCGTCGGTAACGACTTTCTGCCCCATCTCCCCGCTCTTGAGATTCGTGAAAACGGTATCAATACTCTTACGGCACTGTGGAAGGACAACCTTCCGCTCATGAATGGCTACATCACCAAAGATGGACATGTCGATCTGGAGCGTGCGCAGGTTATCATGAGCGGCCTTGCCAAGCAAGAAGACGGTATCTTCCGCCGCAGAAAGCAACAGGAAGACCGGAGAGAAGAAGGCAACAAGAGACGCCGCCTTCAGCAAGAGCAAGGGAAGGCGCGGAACGACTCCCGCAATACAGCGCGCACTGTTGGCGGTGACAACGTCTTTGCAGAAGGCACAGCTGGTCTCAACCTGCGACCGATTGCTTCGTTCCCAACCAATGTTCCAAAAGCGATTACCCACGATATGGTCGTGAACCGTGGTACTGGTCGTCGATGCAAACGAGGCCAACAAGAGTGCAGCCAGTGTTCTGAAAAGCCGCATGCCAAAACCGAGCATCGCAACCGACTGGGCGGCCCGGATGAGACTCTAGCTCCCGCCGAGACCCCCACGGAGAATGCGGATGCGGCGCCGCAAGGATCCGCCCCGGGCAAACGACAAGGCCGATCTCATTGAGGACGATGCCACGAGCACACAGCAGTCAAGCGGCACCAACACGCCCAAAGCGGCGGAAGAGGGGCCGGTGGGCACTGTTTCGCATGTGGGAAGAGGGCTATGCCGACCGCTACTACGAGCAAAAGTTCCACGTGGACGCCAAAGACATCGAGTTTCGCCATGGTGTTGCCGCGCCTACGTGGAGGGCTTGGCATGGGTGCTGCTGTACTACTTCCAGGGCTGCCCGTCTTGGGAGTGGTACTACCCTTACCACTATGCACCCTTTGCTGCTGACTTCGTGGCCTGGAGAAGCTGGAGCTGCGTTTCGAAAAGGGCCGCATCTCCAAGCCCTTTGAGCAGCTCATGAGTGTGCTCCCAGCTGCTCGCGCCATGCAATTCCTGAGATTTTCCACGACCTCATGCTGGACGAGGAGCAGTGAGATTATCGACTTTACCCAGAAGATTTCGCGCTCGATCTCAACGCAAGAAGTTTGCTTGGCAGGGAGTTTGCCCGCTTTTGCCATTCATCGATATGAAACGCCTGCAATCGCTGCCATTGAGAAACAGATACCGCTGGCTCACCGTTCCTGCGGATCAGATCCGCAATGGTATGGGCAGGATTGTCATGCTGCTCTCCCGATGCCGGGACACGGGCATTGTACGATGAAATCACCTCCAACTTCTACTGCAAAGCGCCAAGGAGCGTCAAAGTATAAAACTAGACCGCCATGACCTCCGGCGGAATTGCTGGCAACATCGAAAAAATTGACGACTACATCCCCATGGCTCGCTTACATATCCTTGGAGCGAAAGGCGCTGCCCCGACCTTGAATATGACCGGTCTCTAAGGTACGTGATTTATATCTTGTTTATGGTCGCTCTATTTATCGATTATTGAACGACGGTCCATTCTCGACTCAACTTTGCTAACATTACAGTGTCAATTTTGAACTTCTGCCTACGACGCATGCTCACAAGTCGATGCTGTTACGTGGGGTGAAGCTGTCCGCACCTCTTCTCAACGCGCTGACAAGCGAAGCGTTATTGAACAATGCGAACCGTTCTGGCCGCAACTTCAACAGCAACAATGGTTACAACAACGGCCGGCCTCGGTATGACATGGAGGGAGATACCAGTCCGGAAACCAGGGACCAGGAGGACAGTAAACCCCGCCAAGGTGGACGGGACCGCCCGCCACACTACTCCCAGGGCGGTCCGAACGGACGTGGCCCGTATCAGGGACCGCCACCATCGTGGACGCCCCGGCCCCAGGCCAAGCCGGGTTTGGATCAGGTCGGCCGCCCCCGCCGCCCCGGCGGCTCACCTGAGCGGTGGCAGATACAATGACGGCGGGTATAATGGCGGGTATAATGGCGGGTATAATGGCGGGCACAACGGCGGCGGGTTACAACGGCGGTGGCGGTTACGGTGGTGGCGGCCAAAGCAGTCGTAACGACGGCTACCAAAACCGATACAACGTCCCTCCGCCGCCTGGTTCCTACGGCCAGCCGCCCAAGGCAACAGTCATACCGCCCGCCTTCAGGCTACGGTGGTCAGGGCCACAGACAGGGGGACAAACCGCTCCGGAGGCTACCACAACTCCGTAACGACTACCGCAGATAGGGCTACACAGGGCAGACGGGGAAACTACAAAAGTGATCCGGGTTACGCGTCTCGATGTAATAACAGTTGCGTGGTCTTGAAGAGTCTACTCGTTGGAACCTTTCTTCCCCCTCCCAAACAAGCTTTGGCCAGATGGGTGCATGTACTTTATTTATTGCTATACTTCTTCTTCTTTTTGTGCGTTTCTCAAATTTCAGCTGTTTTCTGCAGGATTATATGGTTGTCAAAGATGTTTGGCTGTGGTTTTTATGGTAAAGAAGCTGGAAGTAAGATACGATGCCAGATACGACTTGGAGAAAGCACTGTTGTCCTGTTCACAGGGTCGGTGTTAGTCTCCGTTGCGGCCATTTTAGTGCTCTAAGTTCGGCTCGACCCCTGGCACCAGCCGCAAAACTGGCGCTATGTTCTGCCTATGTCACACCAACTGTCCCAGGGTCTTTCGTTTCGCAATGCGCCCTCCCTATTGATCACATGCGGGGGTTCCAAGCGCCCCGCGCTGTCCGTCGCCGGCGGTCTGATACACCATATCGCTCTAAACCATAATTACAGGCAGGGGCTAGCCAAACAGCTCTCACAGATTCTCAAGTCAACACTTGCAACCACCGGAGGACATATTATCTGAACCTTCACCAACCCATAAAGCCGACAACTCAGTGCCTGTCCGCGACAGTTCACGGTCGCTCACGCTTCGCAGCAGCCAAACTGCCCCAGAATCCGAGATACTCGCCATTGTGGCCGTTGCTCTTCTCTTGGCGACAACAGCTTGACCAGCCTGTCTCCTCTCGCGATACTCCACAGTGTTGCCCTCGTCGCTTCCGCCCCGATTGTGGCCCGCATTATTCGTGCTTGCACCCGTTTCCTGGACGGTAATAGAGCGCCTTTGCCAGCTGTTGGTCTAACGAGCCAAAACCAGGATACAGATCGCCTGCCTGTTTTGCCAATTCGCACTCGTTCGAGTACTCCCCCCACCCTTCGCCAAGCTACGAGCAGCTTCCGCGATGATCTGTGCCGGATGCCAATGACCCCAGCTTGTTTGTTACCCAGGTCCATGCTCCGCGGTCTTGAAACTCCTACTCGGCTTTATTCTTCAAAATGAATGGCGACGCGGGTCTGGTCGGCTGCCTCGTCGAGCGCCTGACCACCCGCCTTCCCCACCGTACGGGACCACGGCGACAGCCTTTTCCACGATGAGGTCGTCGCCATCACGCGCACAACCCTTGTCAAAGTCAGCGCGTCGTCGATCGTTATTGTTCTCGATACCCTCCTCACGCTCCTTGAAGAGCTCGGGCGCCCTACAAACAAAACCGCCGCCTCACACCCACCACTTGTGCTTCTCTCTGAACTGTACATCCTGGCCTTGCTCTCTGACTGCTGCTCCAGCCACTGGGAAGCATCGTCCACTGCCGCCATTGATGCTGCCTCAGATGGCGATAGCTCGCCGAGTCGGCGCAAGGCCAAGTCCTCTCCCCCCGTCGTGCTCGATACGGCTCTCGTGCGACGCATCTTCGAGGCTATCAAGGTGTTTATGAGCCCTACCCCAGACGGCCAGCTTTTGTCAGCAAAGACTATCCTCGACGACTATACATCGGAAAACCTCTCAGCACCCAACTCTTCTTCGGGAGAGACACCAAAGACGCCAGCATCCTCTCGATCTGAAGATGCAATCGGCACTCCACAGATGCTCGATTCGCGCATCTCGGAAATTGAGGGCCATGTCAAAACCATTGTCGAGTATGTGACGGCATCGACCTGGAAGCCGTCGCTGGACTACCTCAAGAGCGTTATCCACAGAGTCAGAACAGTGCTCTCAAATCAGGTGCCCCCTCCCCAGAGCTTGGCGAATGCCGAGGAAGAACGGTCATCCCTCGTTATATTGCGCCTTGTTGCCTATTTCTGGTAGACCGGCAGAGACTGGGCCAGGTCCTGCAGGAGTTTGCTCCAGCTTCCTTCACTTCCGCAAGCAGTTCCAGAACTCCATTGCTATCGCAACACCCCTGTTGATCATTCGCTGGATCGAGCGCTTCCCCAGGAGTTTGTCGAGCTGCATGTTATGCACCTGCGCGTCGACGGTACTCCAGAAACCCTGTTCGACATGGCGCAAAACTGTAGGGGACAATGTCCGTCGCAAGGCGCTCCTATATCCCTTGCAAACAACACTTTTGTTTTTATTGCCAGACATTTTCGAGGTCGCTAGCAACATGCGGGAGGTCAAGGGCGGTGGCGTGGTCAAGAAGGTGGCATATCTGGAGAGTCTGCGGAAAAATGCTGCGCAACAAGAACGAACAAGCAGCCTATTGTCTTGTCTCCCTCCTCCGAGTTGCACGCCATTTCAACGCAGAAAGCGACTCGGCCCTCATGAGCTACGCCATGGACTTCCAGGACGAGGTTCGCGAAGCACTGTTTCGTCGAGCGACCAGTCCCGAGGCTCCTCTTTTGGACCAGGACCTTCTGACCGCTGCTTTTGTCAGTCTCACTCACCTTAATTTTGAGGTGTGCGTGGACTCTCTCGCGATCAACTGTCTTGTGCCGTCAGCACCTCAGTCTTTCAAAATTGCGGTCATTCAGGCCTGCTCCCACTTTGCCAGACTCGACAACTTGGTAGACTACGAACCACTGTTCAAATCGGCGTCAGCATTCATCCAGTTTCAAATGAGGGTGAGTGAAATGCCCATGGCAGGTCTTTCGAGATTCTTAAGGCCAGTAAGACCAGTCGTCGCGCTTCCTGTTCTGCTAACAAACCATGATGAAGACAATGTCGTCTCAGCTGACCAGCACGTATGCGACAGCTTCGGCCATGCAACACAAATCTAACAGACTACGGGGCCCCCATTCCGATGATCTGCAGCATTTCTGGAATTCCTCACATGCTATCGCCAATGAGACACTATTCCAAGGCGAGCCCAATGACGGAGATAGCGGAGACATGTTCTTCGCAGGACAACTTGAGTCTTTCATGCCGTGTATGGTCGTTGCAGATGAGTCCGTTCGCCGTCTGGCGATGGGTGTTGCGCCTCGTCTGTTCACTGAAGAGACTGTGTCTCGGTACAAAAAAACATCTCACCACGCGACACAAAAGTTCAAGCCCAATTTCTGGAAGCTCACGTAAGTCAAATCCCTCCCCTCCCCTCCCCAATGCTTCAAGCACCTGTGTGCTCGATGCAGCGTCTTTGCTAATGCGGCTTTTGAACTTGTGCTTGCAGGTCTCTTGTTTTGACGTCAATGTGTGACAAGATCAGCCCCTACAGATTGGAGGCGGGGCTGAAAACCATTCATGGCTACCTAGAGTCGAGATTGCTCCTCCTCAAATCCGTCCATGTAGGTCCCATCTTCAGACTGAATTGGTATTCAAGGCTGATGCTAATTGCTATAGGAACTCTCCGAGCTGTCAGAAGAAATCTCTGAACGAACAGCCTGCTCGACAAAATTGGAGACTCTGTTTCTTGTCTCATTGTGCTCTTCCGACATTGAAACGTGCCAGCTTGTTACCTCATGCATCGCACAGTTCTTGGAAGAGTGCCGTATTATAGATACTGCATCCAAGGGCGCAAAGTCGTCTTCAACTTTGCTGAGAAATGGAGACATCTTCCGCGAGATTGGGTCAAAAGAATTTCGCTTCACTGGGCTGGTTGCTTTCCAGCGCCGGGTCAATGGGCTTTGAAGAAGATTGCAGTATCCAAGCAGCGGTATTCTCAACGCGTGGGAAATTGCCTTTGATAAATGGCTCCATCTTTCCAAGGAGGTGTCAACAACACCAGCAGATGCCCTCCCTGAGAAGACGCTCATCGAATGGCGAAACTACTCGGGGCTTTCTTGCATCTCTTGGCGGTATTTGCACAGCTGATCAGGCATCAATGCTTGAAGAGCCAACCATCAGCGGCCTGAGATGGATAAATCGAATGTCATCTGAAAACTCCGAGGAGCCCCTCTTGAGTCGATTTTTGAGACTTGGTATACAGCTTCTGGCAACCGGCAATGTCCGGGTCCGCGAGACAATGAGAGAGATACTGTCCTCTGAAATTTCACCGACCCTCTACCAGGCTTTGTTCAAAACCCTGGACTCGGAGCTCGAGGTTCTCTTTACAGGTGTCTTGGAACAGACGACAAGGGGACTCGATAGCGAGGTTGCGTTCGCGGAGCAATCTGTAGCCCTTCTTCGGGCTCTGATCGAAAGGCTGGACTCTCCGTCTGATCTGGGGGCGGCTTCATCCGTCCATCTCGGAGCATTGACACTCAACTTTGCCAAGTTCCTGGATACCACACCCGATTCAGCAAATAACCTGCGCGTCAAGATCAAGACGTGTCAGCTTTGTGAGGTCGTGACGAAGAGGAAGGAAAATCTGAACCTGCGCGATGACGCCCGCATCCGAAACCAGCTCCTGGAAATTATTTTTGCTTGGATTGCACGGCCGCATTCTCCATCAGGTCATAATTATGGGGGCAACGGTGCCGGTCGACAAGACGAGGCTACCCGTGTTCAGAAAGACCTCGACAAGGCCTGCCTGAAGTGCCTCGCAGAACTGACGTACCGCCTCCCCTTGCAGCCAAGCGATGGCCAGTCTGACGCAGGGACGAGCGAGTTGAAATCGCACATGTTCCATACTTACTTCAACCGCTTCCTCTCCCTGCTCAACATCGAGCAGGCCGAACTCGCCAGAACAGACTACATTATCGGCACAACTCGCGATGAGGTTTCGACCTCTGAGCTGTCAATCACAATTCTGTCCAACCTCCTTAGCGCCAACTTGGATGTCGGACTAAAACGCTCCCTCAGCATTGGTTTATCACGACAATGTGGAGATCCGCACTGCCTTTGTTCGGGTGCTCTGCAACATTCTCATGCAAGGCACAGAGTTCAGCAACCTCTCTGACACTGCGGTTGGAGACAAATACGACGAGCTGATCGATATCCTGACAAACGACACGTCGTTAGCCACAGCTATGGCTGCAGTGTGTCCCAGCTCGGAGGTTGACGAGCTCACGATATCTCTCCTCAACGTCTTCGAGAGTCGAGGCCAGGGATACGAGCTTCTTGAAGCTGTGATCAAACTTGAGGTCGAAGAGACTGAGAGCGAGTCTGAGCTTCTGCGCAGAACCTGTGTAGCAACTAAAATGCTGTCGGTGTATGCCAAATGGAAGGGAGCAGCCTATCTCAAGGCAACGCTTCAAAAAGTCGTTGAGCGGCTGATGATGACCTCAAAGGATCTAGACTTTGAGCTCGACCCGACCCGCGTCAAGTCGCAGGACGAGCTGAAGATGAATGCTGTCCAACTCCAGATTGTGGCAAAGGTTTTCATAGACGACATCAGCGCCTCGTCATCGAAAATTCCTACGGCCTTCCGCAAAATCTGCAACATCATCTCAACAGCCGTTACGGTGCGCTTCCCGGAAGCGAAATATACGGCAGTAGGCGCATTCATTTTCCTTCGGTTCTTCTGCCCGGCAATCGTTGCCCCCGATGTGGAGGGTCTCGTGACAACACCGCCATCAAAGGAGATGCGGAGAGGCCTGCTGCTCATTGCCAAAATCATCCAAAATCTGGCGAACAACGTTCTGTTTGGTGCGAAGGAGCCCTACATGTTCCCCTTGAACGAGTTTCTTTCACACAACATCTACGATGTGACGACTTTCCTCCGAAAGATTTCAGTCGCTCCCGAAGCAGTAGAGGGGACTGCCAAGAGCAATGCCATTGATTTTGGCGCGTCTGTGTCTCTCCACCGGTTCCTTTACGATCATTGGGATCATGTCCGACAAAGACTAGCCTCCCAAGAACGGCGAGACCACGTTCGGTCGCCAGGAGAGGGCCCTCGCACTCGGTCGCCGGTCCTGGAGCCGCTCAGAAACCTCATCACAAATCTCGGGCCACCCCCGCTTGCAGTCACTTGGAACAGGCCACAAATCACTTTGAACAGCCCGCCCTCCTATTCGCGCTTCCAAAATTTCATGCTTCGCAATGCTTTCAAGAGCAACGAGTCTTTTGTCACGGCGCGGGCAGTTTACGATGGAGGCGAGAGCAAGGTAGGAAGAGAGTGTCTCAACACACGTGATGGTCTTTTATCTCGCTCCTCTTTCAATCCGAGTACTTAATAATTTTCTGAACTTCAGGATGGTCTCTCAATAATTTGTGTGATTCTGCGCAACATTGATGCTGACGCCATTGACTACGATACCCTCATATTTTTGCTACCTCAAGGTATGTGGTGTCCTATGGTGTCTTGCAGCTTCTTTGTATTTGGATGGCCCGGCTGCTAACATGGGATACATAGATCGCCAGTCGTCTTTGGCACAAGCCGTTCGGTCTCTTCATCGATGCAACATGCTACCGGTGGTCAAAAATGAGCCACAGGATGAGCTGTTCCAGAAGCTCGAGGCCCTTACGCCGACAGAACTCTCTCGGCAGCTGTCCCGTGTGTACATTTACAATATGAACAGCACTTTCCGGTACGTGTCTTGTTTGCTGCTATAGATTCCGGCATATTCACTCGATGCTGACCCGCGAAAAGGAAATGTTTCCGCCGTGTTCTTCGTGCAGCGGCAAAGAACGAAGGAAGCGTATTCCACCCTGAAAATGTGCAATACCACTCGTGAGCAATATGCAGGACCTTCAAGCGCACTTTCACTTGAGCCAGGTGCACCTGCCAAAGGAGACTCTCAGCGTTGTGAATGACGTTAGATATGTCTTCCAGTCCATCACGCGGCTGTCAAGATCCCGTGGGAAGATCGATGTGTCGATTATGGTTGGCAGCCAGTTTGTCCAGATCACGACAACGAAGAAACAAGAAATCCACCAAGGATTTGGCCTCAATGCCATTTTCAACGACATCTTTCGACTGGGAGATACCGACCAAGCTCCAATGTCTATCCAGACGGACGACGATTCAGCCTTTGGGCTTCGTGCGGAGAGTGGAAAGATTGTGATGTATTTCACAAGCCCTGCTAAGCAAGACATTCTCCAAGCGATCAGGGGCGCCAAGGTCAAGTACAGCAAGGATGCACGGGCATTGAAGTCCTTTGAGAGACTTGTACGGCCGCAGGATGTACCGGGCACCCTTCTCAACCTATCTCTTGCAAACCTGGGTAGCGCGGACCATACATTGAGGCTCTCGTCGTACAATCTGCTCGGCGCACTCTGTCGAGCGTTCAAGTTTTCAATGGCGTCGAGCCTGCTGTGTATCAAAGGTATGAAGTCTCCGCTTTCTCCTGTGGACCAAAGGCATCTTGCACTGTTTCTAACGCACATGACAACGGATCTAGATATTTCTGTTCCGTTGGAGCCATCCAAGTTCATCGTCAATATTAGTAGGAAGCTTGCAGAGACGGAGCCTCAGCTGTTACGACAGATTTCTTGAACGAGTTCTTTGTCGGGTGGGATAGCTTCTCAGATGAGCAGAAGCCTCTCAGCCTGGCATACATGGCGCCCTGGATTCCCGGCCTCAGGACTTCGCTTTTTGGCCAACGACGTGGAAAGCGATAAGGCAAAAGACAAGATATCTGCAACTCTTCAGAAAGCTGATTGAAGTCGCCGTTTCCGATCCGTCACTGAGCTACGTTCTGGAGCAAACAGTGTGGCCTGCAATCTACCAAGATGAGACGCTTCTCGACCTCTTTCTCGAGGAAGTGGTGAAAAATGGGCTATCAATTGGCATTCACGACGACCAGGCAGAGATCCTCACATCGATCGTGACGGGCATTGGTACGATAACAATTCGGGGCAAGGTTATATCCCGTCTCCGCAAAGCACTTAACCGGTCTTCACTGCGCCCTACAAAGCATCTTCCCGACAATGCTGTTGGGCGGAGATTCTGTGTTCTTCTACAGTTTTGCGTGTCGCTGTCTTTCGACAGCGGAATCCAGTCGCAGCTGTATCTTCCGGAGATCTTCCACATTGTCACAATGCTCGCCAATATCGGGACACCCGATGTCCGGTTTCTTGTACACCGCCTACTGGCCAATTCACTGCATGCGGTTTGCACATCGTTCACCCTCGATGAAAGCGCGGCTTAGCAAGCTGCGGGGTGCCCTCGAGTCGCTGTCCGAAGGCAAAAGCGATCTATTCTCCTACTATGCGGCTACAACATTTGGTCGTGATGGCGCTTCGATCTCGACGAACCAGGAGGTCGGGCCGTCACTTGCAGCAACAGAGTCCCTTGCGGCATTGTTGTTCGAGCTATGCTCGGTGGCCGCGCCGTCTTGTCGATATCGCAAACGCATGGCGTGCGCGGTGGATGAGCTTGGTGGCGAGCACGGCATTCCAAAACAACCCTGCAATCCAGCCTCGAGCATTTGCAGTGATGGGTGCCTTGCCAGGGAAGAAGTGGACGATGACCTGCTGTACCAAGTTCTTGTTGCACTCCGGACAAGCATAGGACGCTTTAGTGACGACAATAACAGACGACATGATGGTTGCGATCGTGAGCTCGCTCTCGAAAATGATGGCAAAACTGCCGTCAAGCCTCACGCTATGGCTACCAGCTGTTCTGGCTGGCCATTTCTCTCCTCCGACTGGTGGCCCGCCCAGTCTCTTCAACTGCACAGCCCCAGTTCCTGGAGTCGGTCCTGACCAACATAAGTTCGTCGGCGAGATGCGTGGCGAGCGGATGGTGCCTTTCTTGTTGCAGGGACGGGCCCCACTTGAAGACGCTGCCCTGGCCCTGGACGAGGCCTACGGCATCCATTTCAACAGCGAAACTTCCATTTTGCGGCATGCGCGTGCTTTGTGCGTGGTCTGACCGACACCATGACCAAGTCGACCGCGCTCCGTGTGCTCTCTACGTTCCTTGAGCTGACAAGCTGGGCTCCGAATGAAAAGGATACGCGCTCGGTGGACATCTCGGGGCTCGCCGTACGTGGCCCTAATCCTAGCACGTGTTGGAAGTGTTGAGGAGCTCAAGGACAGCCTCTGGCATGTCGGAATCAACCCAGCATCGTTGCCTACCCTCTCACGGGTGCATGCGATGCAGGAACGTGTCGGTGATGAAGGAGAAGGACCTGCTGCTGAATACGGCAATGGAGCTGGTGGACTTCCAGTACCTCGAGGATGCTTTGCAGAACCGCACTCTCCTGTGGCTGAATGAACTGGCAAAGGAGAAGCCAAATGTCATCCTGCATCTGTGAGCCCCATCGCAATGGCAAAGAACGACCTTGGTGTGCTTGTTTTAGGGGATGTTCTACTGACAAACCAACTAGGTGCGCGCCAATTGCTCAAATACTGGACGAGGTACTCTTGCACTGCCAGAATTCGTCAACACTTGAGGCAGCCACGAGCTGCTTCAGACCCTGAGCTCGAACTCAAAGTTTTTCACAGCTTCTTGACTCTACAGACATGCTCAAGGCGAGTCTAGAAGACATGGGATTCGGGGGGCTTTGGCGGTCTTGCACGTTCAGCAACTCGCTTGAGCAGGACGGGCATTGCTTTGGGCCTGACAGAGAGGCTCATCGAGGTAAGGCAGCCTGTGGTTTTTCACATGCAGTTTTTTGAGTCAACATACTGACCAAGTTTTTGCTGTCCAGCTTATCATCATCTGATCAAGCACCTAGGCGTAGGCAGCACCGCCTTTTGATTTCTCGACGCGCGTACTTGTATGCGCTGAAGCTCTCCAAGTAAAGTCGCCACTCTTGCTTCTTTGTATTGTGGATCTATTAGATCTTGTAGATTATTGTGTAACGGTTCTTTTATTCTCCATGTTTTTGACAGAAATGGTCCGGGGGTGGCGGTGGCGATAGTGAACGGACAAAGGCCAGGGGAGGCCCAGGGAGGCGGATAACGAACAGCGAGATTGCTCGTGCCAACGGCGAGTTGGCGAGATGGGGCAGCTTGTGTATGGATCTTCATAGCAAATAAACGAGCACGCTCGCAAACTACACAGCCACCAAGACACCAAGAAAAATACAGGTAGGATTTGAGGGTATCCAGCAGATGGGCAGAGAATCGCATGATTGGTTCGCGGCACGTGCACGTGGAAACCGAGCCACCGAGGTCACCAAAGACATAGTATTCGGTCAACGCGGCGCAGGCGGCCTCAACGAGGACAGCGATCGCACCGGTGGCCGCCAGACAGTACTGTAGGCCGGCACATGGAAGCCGAACGGGATGGGATGCAAGTCGTTTTACAGGATATGTCCTATTTTGGAAGGTACAGGCGAAAGGAGAAAGAGGGGGAAACAAAGAGGGCAGAGGAGGAAGGCTGAAGGGCGGCAACAAAGAAGAACAAATGATTTTTCTCTTTGAGGGCGCAGCTTGCAGCACAAAAGCGAAGGCAAAATTGGCTGTTGGGACTCGACGACAGCGAGGATCAGGGATGGCGCCCGAGGGTTTTGCAAGCAAAAAGCAACGGTGGGAGGCGAGATGGGAAGCGAGCGGTAGGGAAAGAACGGGGGTGGACCAGGCCAGTGTGGGTACGACAGAAAAAGCTTGACGGGCCCTACCGCGGCACTGGCAGGCGCTAGCGGCAATGCCGATATGGAAGCAGCACGAGCACAGCGAAACTGGCCCTAGGCCTCTCTGTACCTCCAAGGAACAAAAATAGTAGCCAAGGCGGGATTAAATGGAATAAGAGGAAAACAGGAGGAAACGAATGGTAGCAGCGAAACAGGCGGATCATTGTCAGCGAGTCTCCGAGACGACACTGAATGCCGAGAAGCCCCCGAAGAAACAGAAAAAGAGAAGATTCGCAGCAATAATAAATAAATAAATAACAAATAAAGCGAAAAGCAACGAAAACCGGACGGAGCAGGACGAGGCCTGCGCGTGCAAAAGGCAGCTTGGCCAGTCGCTGCAGATGAGAACAGCAGTGCCTCTGGCCTTGTCCGAGAACAATCAAGGAACTCCATGAGGTGCCAAGTTGGGCACTTGCCCTCCGGCGATGCACGATTTCCAAGGTGCAACGTGCTTTCTAGAATGCAGGGTCCGATAGCCCAAGCGAAAGGGTTCAGCTGCGCCTAGCCACGAACCGGGCTGGTTGGCCAGGCCCACAACGAGCCTCACTCAGCCTGGTGAAGATGGGATGAGGACAAGCCGGGCTGAACTGAACGCGTTTCCTTGATTTAACGAGTTGGTGCCGGCAAAACGTTACGGCATGGCTGCACAGCATGGCCGGCTACCCACGGGCATGTCCGGCATATGCTACCAGCCATGCAACCGCACCTGGAAGGTCAAATAATATAAGATATTATTTTTTTCGTTCTTGTTTTATGTTGGGCGAGGTGTTGCTGCCATCAGTGGGGTTTCAGCGTTGTTGGGGCTGCCTCAGGGCACCAGCGGGCCATAGCGCAGCACATCACTGATAGGTTTAAGGCATTGGGGCGACATTTCGGCGAGAGGAATGCTCAAGGGTTCCCCGTGTTTTTTTCTTCAGCCAGTTCCCATCAGCGCTGTGTCAGTGCTTGTGGCAGTGATCCCGGCATCTGGACCCGATGAGGCCAGTCCCCAGATCCCACCTAAAAGACAACAACGACCAGATCGAGCTGGCATGGCAGCAGCATACAGTGTGATGGCAACTCGGAAACCGCAAATGCCAGAGAAGTGCACCGCTCTCTGCTTCACAGGTCTCACGTCAGAGTCATTGTCCGAGAAAGCGAACGGCACAAAGCCCGCAAGTTCCATCGTATCCGACTTAGAAATCAACGCCGCAGCCCGGAGAAGGCGGGCGCGCGGACAGCTCGGAGAAACACAAATCTGCGAGAGAAAGAGGAAACAAAAGGCGAGGCGTGGCTGTCACGGAAAAGAAGCAAAGAAAAGGCATAATCTGGCAATGAAAAGACAGATACCGACAACAGCGGCGCAAACTGCAGCGAGCGCAAACTGCAACAGGGACTGGGACACGAGGGTGAGAGAAGCCCAATAGCATTCCCGACATGAATACGACCGAGGAAGCAACAGGAGGGCGAAGAGAAGCCGAGTGCGAGCACCGCCACTCCGCTGTCATTGGCATAACACACCGCATCTCGTTTCAGGCATCTTACTTGCAGTGTCAACAGCACTGGCAGTGCAGTGGCCGCTGTTGAGAGTTTGTACTTTGTATGTAGGTATTGCGGAGTAGAAGGTGACAGTTAATACGCCTCATTGCTCGCTCGCCTGGCTGTGAAGAAGACTCTTGTGGAATTGTTGATGAGCATTGCGTTGTACAAGAGCAAAAGGCTTGGCGGAAGCGCCGAGACAGGCAAGGTGACCACGCGGCTACCCCAGTTGTGCGTAATCGGTCCTCGCGTGACTGGTCGAACGGCGGGTCAAGCCACATCAGGGCCTTGTACTCCGTAGCTAGGCCGGTGGACTGGTTCTAGGCAGTCACGCGGACAAGGGTCTCGTGACCTGGGGGTGGGCCGAGGCGGCTCAGCGCCCACACTACACGCGGCTGCATACTGTTTTGTAGTGAGTCTTTGGACATCGCATGAGCGAGACAAAGAACCGCAATCGGCCACGTCAAAGTGACAAGAAGGAGGGCCACAGGACGAGAGTCAAGGTGGAGTGTCAAGGGAAAGCAAAAGGGAAGAGGAGAGAGAAAAGCAGAGGGAAAAGCAGCAGTGTTAAAGCAGCACCAAAGCTCATCTGCAGGACAAAATGTACGAGCAGTGACAGCGTGCGAAGAGAAATAAAATAGAAGCATGCAGGGTAGGACCGTAGGCCAGAAAGATGGGACAAACGTGGGCCAGGCTTAAGCATGCGTTTTGTGGGCGAGGGAAGGCTGCGTAAGGCGAACAGGCGAGGCACAGGATGGAATTACCTGGGCTCCCAGAATAGTCACAGGCCGCCAATAAGCGCAACTGTCACAGAGAGGGGGGGGGGTGCGATTTGACATATACAATATGACGAGTAGAGTGCTCCTTCTCTTGCACAACAAAACATAGGATCTAACGCTCTTCAACATTCAACGAGCCCGATTTTTTTTTTGCCAGACTCTGGCCAACAGGGCCTGCAAAGCTGTACCAACCACCGTCGCAGAACCTGAAAACTCTGTTCACAATTTTTTTTCATTCCTGCAGCCCTTATTTGCTCTGGACACAGGCCCGGAAGCCGTCCGATGCACCAACGACGAAGAAAATGCGCCGGGTTGAGGCCATGTTGCTGCAAAAAGAGGGTGTAGTGAAAACTTTTCTCGCAGTCCTTCGATGCTGGCTAGGCCCGCTGTTCCGCTGTATCACCCGAAAGAAAACTCTCGCATTCCAGTTCCAGCACGCACACCCCTGCTGAACGCTGTGTCCTAGCGCGCTGAACACAGATGGCCGCTTGGTGTTTCTGTGCATTTCACCGTGGTGCGCCAAGAGCACTTCGGCAGCCCCGCCGCCAGCGGGTTGACAGTCTTTGGAAGCATCTGGCCACAGATCTCTCAACACCGGCAGCTTCAGCAACACTTTTTTTCCGCAGTAGTCTAGGTCTAGGCCCGGCCGAACGGCCTAGCCCAGTCCTCGGCAGGCCAACGTCGATGCAGCCAAAGCGCTGTCGCATGCAGGGAAAATTTCGAACTCTCCGCGATTTTTTGCGGAAAGGGAGGATAGGAGGAAAGGAGGAAAGGAAGAACAACCCAGTCTATGCCCGACAGAATGCGAGAAAGTAGCGAACGAAGAAGCGAAAACTGCTTCATTCGAGACGCTGACGCCCTGGCCAGACGTGGCTGGGCCTGAAAGTCGTATTTCGGCGCACCTGCAGCCTGCACAATACGCGGTATTACGAATACGGGATCGCTATTTTTTACTCTCATGCTGATGCCGGGCATACGACGAACTCCCATTCGGGCCATTTGCCCTGGCTGCCCGTAATGGAATCACAAGTCGTGCGCAAATGCTCCGGGGACTGTCGAGGTCAATACGATACGAGCCCGTTGCCGATTTGGAAGTACACAGGAAAAAGGCCACGCCAGCCACACCAGCCCAGACGAGGAGACGTGGTGACAAATGACGCCGATAACTAATAAGATACATATACGGAGTAATCAGTGTGTTGTCGGCGGCGGAGCGCGAACACGCAGCCTCGCGTCTGCGTTTTGCTGGGGGCACATATAGTGGTAGGGAGCGGGCGTGATTACGAAAGCGCATTGGCTGGCCACACGAGGCAACCCTCACAAAAAAAAATCCGATTGAAATGCCATTGGAATCCCATTGGAATCTGCATCGAGTCTCCGGTGCAAGTGTACCTGCATATTAAGTCAGGCCTGGCCAGCAGGTACAGTGTGGCGGAGTCTGGCGACTGGCTGTCTCTGGCGGGCGCGATGACAAAGAGTGCTGAAAGGATCGGAGAGAGAAAGGGAAAAAAAGGAAAAAGAAACAGGCCCGTCTAGGATTATGCATCGCTTTGTAGGAAAGATGCAGAGACCGCCTGGCACACGCCCCTCTCCCTGCTCCAGGGAGGAGCATGCACAACGTTACAGGCGCTCAGCGCCGACTTACAGCGCAAAGGCCACACTCAACTGTAGCAAACTCCTGGCTCTCCACCCTCACAGACAGATAAAGGTGTGGCATCGACGTCATCAATTCAGCATTTCTTTGCGCCGCCCATGCGAAAAGAACAGCCAGAACAGCAAGAACGAACCTGCAAACTCATCCCGACGCAAACGCCCAGACAAAACGATGCAAACGCAATGCCATGGCAAGTGATGATTTCTTCACAGTAGTTTTGTCTCTTTTCGTCTTTTTTATCTTTTGCTGTCGTTCTTTCTATGCCCTTCTAGCCCATTCTCCCTCGGCTCATAGGTGCAGACAAACTCCTCCTGCGCCAGGCGCAATCCCAGTTGATATGTACGAGTATGACTCAAGCACCGCTAGACAATGCGTGCGCGCCCAAGAACCACAGAAAAACGAGAGTATAAAAAAGACACGCCTACCATGAAGGAGGAACGGCGACTGCCCCTTGTACCATTTGAGCTCGCTGACGTAGGGCAATGTAGCAGGTAAGGCGAAACGAGCGAGACAGACGGCCGTCGTCCATGAGCGCACCAGGCTCTTTAAAGTGTGATTGATGATGGGCTCTGGACGTCAGTCAGTCGCCCGTGCTGAGCGTGCGCTCGCTTTGATGACCAGCCCTCCGTGGATTAGAAACCCCATTCTAAGCCATCTTATTCACAACCCAGCTGGTTCTGGTCGGTTCTACTAGCTGCACGCCCCTCTAGCGCAGTCACCTATTCCGAGGCTTGCGGCGGGGGGTGCATGTACTTCTGCTCATCCCCTGGGCGCCCTCCCCGCCGCAGCCAATACAGGCAACAGCGAGCAGCGCCGAGGTACCAGTACTTTCCATTTATACGTCCACCCCCATCCCTGCCTTCTTTTGCACCCGCTATTAGTCTGCGCCAGGCCCTCGGAAAGCCGGTGTCATCCTACATACCTCGTACTCCGTACTTACATACGTATTAGAGTATTAAAGTGCAAAGTACTTGCCTGGCCGCACCTTCCCACATGGACTGTTTCTCCACAGACATATTATATACGAAGGCCTTCCTCGACTTTGCCACCCCGTTGCCTCTTTTCTCTTCCTCCCTCATATATCTCTCCACAAAAACAAATCCTATCGCAAACATATTCTACAAACAAACCGCCTCCGTTTCTCTTAGCCAACTGAAGACAAGGGAACGATAATGTTGGTCGCGCACCACAACAGCAACAGCAACTCTACAAAGCATCAGTTCAACAACAACAACAACAACAACAAAAACAAAAACAACCTTGACAATCCCCGCTTCAGCCAGTCCATCGCAGCGCAGAAACAAGTTGCGCCTCGACGACAACATCGCCTTCAACGACCTTCGCCTCACGTCGTCACACAGCTCCACGCTGTCGTCTAACTTCCTTGACGCCACCGCCGCGACGCCGCTGCACAGGACCCCGTCCTCGTTGCTGGCCTCGACAGCGATATCGAGTTCGACCAGGACTTTGACTTATCCATGCTGGGCGGCAACGACTTGATGATGCAGTCGGACATTGGCTGCCAGCAAACCTATCTCGCCGCAGGACGGTCCTTTGGTCACCCCAATATCGCACACCACCGCGAATCGTCTCTCTCCTCGCTGGGTTCTGCATCGGCCGGACCTGCCATCGCCCTTTTCGCAGAGCACGTCCAATCCACACATTGCCGTCAACGACTCCGTTGGTGACAGCTTCTCCAACATGTCGTCCTACTACCGAAGAACCGTCGTTCCCACTGGTTGAAGCAGGCAAACGCCACCGGTATGACCGACGGTCTTTACAGCCAGGGCCACGCGGCCTACACTTCAGATGGCCTGCCTAATGCCGCATGGCGCATACGGCAGCCTGCTCGCAGCCAACAGGCAGAGAGCTGGCGTCACGAGGCAGCCACAGTGAGCGCGGCCTGCAGCCGCCTCCTGACCTGTCCATGAGCTCCAACCGCTCGCAGCCTGTCTCGGTGGCGAGTTCCATAGCGAGCAATTCGCCTGCCACGCCATCCCTCGACCAGGCTGAGGAAGATGGCCCGGCGCCGAAATGGTGAGATTCAGACCGGTTCCCCCCAGTAACGAGCGCGGCAGAAGAAGATTTCCTTTTCCTGTTTGACGGCGACGGCGAAGACGAGAATGACGAGTGCTCACGGTTTTTTAACGATATAGTAGCATACCATGCTCCTCCGAAGCTGGACCGCACAATGACAGATGTCTACGGCGATGAGCTCTACAGCCCAAACTTTGCTGCCATGCCAACATCGGCACCGTCGGCAAACACCTCTCATATGGCTCTTCGAACCAAGAGATGTTTGCTCAGCGGCTACAGCAGATCAACAACCAGCACCTGAGCGCTGCATCACATCAGTCGCCCCTGTCCGCCGCACTCGCCGCGTGAGCGTCGCCTTTCCGCCACGGCTCGCCCATGGCGCCGGCAGCCAGCCATGACTTTGGTGCCTCTGCCGCCGCGAACAACCTGCGCTATGGCCCTACAGCTACACAGCAGCAGCAACGCGGTCTCGCGAGCCAGGATGCATTCCGGGCCCAGATAGCTAGAAGCCAGGGCACGTCGACACCGCAGACCATCTCACCCAAGGACGCCGTCTTGGACTATAGAGACCCGGACGGCGAGGGTGACGGTTCTGCTTATTCTTCGCTGTTCGCGCAGGGTGGTCAGCAAGGCTTTCTCTGTCGATCAGATGAACAAAACTGTGGCCGCACATGGGCCAGAACTACCACTCTAACATAGCCGGCGCGTCTCCGCTACATCAAACTACGGATACGTGGCACCCCAGTTGAACCAGGGCCTCCAGTTGACCCAGCAGTACCCGTTCATGGCTCAAACAACAACACGGTGGCTCTTCCATGACAGGACATGTGTCAGCGACTTCACTCGCCTGCGCCTGCCATCCGCCCTGTCGCCAGTCTCGCCGAACTCTCCGAGCCGGTTCCCGGGTCTCAGCGCCCCGGCATCGCCGTTAACGATGGTGGGCACTTACACGTGCACCTACCATGGATGCACCCAGAGGTTCGAGACGCCTGCGCTGCTGCAGAAGCACAAGCGTGAGGGTCACCGGCAGGCGAACGCCCTTGCTGGCGCGCGCGTCCGGATAACGCCAGCTCGCCGCAAAGCTTTTGAACAGCCAGGCAGGCCACATCGCTGCGAGCGCATCAACCCGAGCACTGGCAAGCCTTGCAATACCATCTTCTCGCGCCCCTACGATCTGACACGCCACGAAGATACCATTCACAACGGCCGCAAGCAAAAGGTCCGCTGCAACCTCTGCACCGAGGAAAAGACCTTTAGCCGTGCCGACGCGCTCACCGGCATTTCCGTGTCTGTCATCCGGAGGTGGAGTTCACCGGCAAGCACCGCAAACGTGGCGTTCACACATCCTAAGGGCGAGTGCCGAGAGGTTCACGTGGCTTGTCAAGCAGAATGGGTGATCGTCTCGTGAGCTCTCGTGCCCTTGAAGTGGAACCCCCCCCGTGTGCGTTACTTGATTGCATCCTCTGAAAACTACGTGTCATGGCAGCTCAGCCAGCACATTCGATGCAATTCGGTCACAACCCGCACCACTCAGCAGGAGGGATCAGCCGTGTCCTGCAGGAGTCTGTTTTCAATTGACAGTCGGTTTGACTGCATTTGGCAATCATGACCTCATGCGCTAGTCCTATTCTGGACTGGTAGTGGGGCATGACATGAGCAGTCTCGGTGACGTCATCGCACCGCTCCTGTCTTGCCGTCGAACGACACTGCACCTTCAACAGCCACAGGGAAAGGACTGCGATTACCACTTTCCATCGGGGATCTAGTTCAACCTCCGAGGACGAGAGTTCTTGTTTTCAGCCTACAACTTTACCAATTTTCGTTTCCTGCTTCATTGCAGGTTTTCTTATTTCATTACCCTTTTTCTATTTTAATTACCGATACTACCATTCTGTCTTTTTGTCTTGCCTTTACATCATAGATCGTTCTGTTTTCTTTTCGGGTTGTCATTGGTTATCATCATCGGTTTAGTTGCTTGTTTTTTTTGTTCTTTCGCTCTGGTGCTTCGTCACTCATGTTTTATGGTTTCCACGTTTCATGTTGGGATTGGGTCATGTACAATCTGGCATAGGTTGGGTTTAACGGTTATAGACGAAGCAGAGCTCCTCGCTGGCCGTGGGCTTGTTCATTGGATGGGCCTCGTGTTCTTAGCATTACTCGTTTTTATGTATTATTAGGCATGTCAACAGTGTTGCAGTTTGCTTCAGTCTTTTTGTGGTTGGGAATAAGAGCCATAACCTGTTTTGAACACGGTCGTAGAAAAAAAAATGGCTGGCGCAACGGACATCCATGGCAGACAAACAATGCATTTCAAACAATGGTCTATAATGAGAATACTCAGAATGTATATAAGAATATTTCAATAAAAGCCAACGTAGCCATTCACAAACGGCCAGTAATACTTGAAGTTTTTTTTAAACCAGTTCATGACAACCAGGATACCCTCTACACGGGTATCATATTCAATTGTATCTGATCCCAGATGGCATTCAGGGTCTAGAGTCATCCATGACAGCCGAACGAGCATCCTCGTACAAAGCGTAATACCTGTCCAAAGTTGGAACTAGTGATGGAGTTGTTAGCGAAAATGAAAATTACAGAAATGATTAAAAAGGATGGGTGAGGGGGAAGGGTGTCATACCTGGTACCAGCCTTGTGCAGTAAGAACTTCCAAACCCGGCACTGCGTTCCAGCCATACTCCTCGGCAAGCTTCATCGCAGGCGTGTGCCTGGGCTGATAGGCCAACTCGAGGAGCACACGCGCGCCATCGATCGACTTGGATCGATCCAGAACCTCCGTCACAAGCTGGAGGACGGTTGGGTCCAGAGGCTTGTCCGCAGGAACGGTCGTGATGATGACGGAGGGCGGCACGGCCTCAGCAACTTCGACACCATGCGGTTTTGCACCCAGCAGCTGCACGTTGTAGTCGGCAGGGAACGAGGCAATGAGCTGCTTTCCGTTTTCCGAGTTGCGGGCAGCCAGATAAATGGGTCCGAAAGCCCAGAGCACGGAGTGCGTAGACAGCGGCACGCGTTGTACCGCCAGAACCGACAACTAAGCCGGAAGATGGGTTTGCAGGCGAGCGCTTTTCCACGCCGGCACCGCGCAGTGCATGGATCATGCCGGTCCAGTCGGTGTTGTCACCAACCAGGCGGATTATTCTGCTCCCCGCCCTCTCCGTTCGACGAGACTGGGATGATCGTGTTCACAGCACCAATTATTTTAGCCGCTTCTGACAGCTCGTCAACGATCTTCATAACGTCCAGCTTCAGCGGGATCGTCACTGATGCACCGCCAAAGTCAGCTGCTCGAACAACACGTTTGACGTCTTCCGCATCGGCCGTCTCAACCCGCGTGTAGTGATGGGGCAACCCAGCCAGGTCAAAGAGAGCATTGTGGAGTGCGGGCGACCGAGACTTTGCAATGGGCTGTCCAAACAGAACAAATTTGAGTGGAGTTAGGTCGCCAATGAGAGAAAGTGCCTGTCTAATTTCCCGAGCCGATAGCTGCCCCGGGGCTGCTGCAAACGGCAGCTCCGGGTGTGCAACCGGCGTCAGGAACCCGTTGAGCACGCGGCTCAGCTTGCCCAATCCGCCATGTTGAGAGCAATCATTGGCTTCTTGTGAGCAGAGAGCATTCGGGACTTGAAGGCAGCAACTCCAAAGTTGTCGTCCATACTCTGCGCAACGCCGATGAGCTTAATCACATCGCCGTACTGGAGAGCCTTGTTGAAATAAGGAATCCAGCCGCATTCTTCCACGACAGACTGCTCTTGGGATCATGGTGCGATGCAATAATCCACGAAGCACCCTTCTCCTTCATAACGGTTTGCACGACATGGTCGGGCATCGTCATTTCGAGATCAATGTACTCCACACCCGAGCGAATTGCCGCAAGGTAGAGTGCGAGAGCATGATCGTAATCCTTATCGGGGAAACGGCCGCCCTGACTTGCTGTCCGAACGGTGAAGATGATGGGCACGTTCCCGCAGCGGAGCGCAGTAACGAAACCTGCGTGGTAACAAAGTCCAGCGAGTGATCCTCAAGGAGATCAACGCGCAGCTCCACGGCGTCAGAGCCAACAACAACCGAGGGATGATGTCAACGGTGGAGGCAATGTTGGGGACGGTCAGTGACACGAAGAAGGACGACTTCTTGCTCTTGACATCCTTGAGGTGAGAGCAGCGTCCAGTGATCAGGGAGAGCATCTGGGCGAAATCCGCGGGGACTCTCCAGGAGTATCGGGCTTGCCTGGGTGAGGGCTGTAGTAGTAGTGGCTGCTGCACTCCTCGAACCAACCTTTGCGGCGCAAGTAAACGCCACGAATATCTTCCGAGTACGCCGGGCGTGACTTGTCCCGCATGAGGTACTCGATGACTTGCTCGGTATCGCGGTGGACAAGAAGTACCAAACCACCGCTGCGGCGGTACGAGACAAGCAGGTCACGGGCCTCCGGCGTCTCGACAATACCACCACCACAAGAAAGACATAACCGGTGGACTTGTTCTTGATGGAATCGGCAAGTACATCAAGCTCTGCTTTCCGGAAGCCCTCCCACCCGTACGTTCCGCGGATCATTTCGGGGATTGTCATTCCGTGGGTGCGTTCAAGCTCTGCATCAAGGTCAATGAAGGGCCGGCCAAGGATGGTAGAGGCCCAGAACCCAGCAGTGGTTTTTCCCGCGCCCCTCATTCCGATGATAAAGATGGACTTGTCCAGGGTAGATGGGGCAGGCGCCGTGTGTGCGTTGTGTGCTGATGTTGCGGGCTCCTCGCCACTCAGCTTGACCTGGAAGGATTGCGAAAGCACATCCCACCAGCCGGGCCACGTCTTGCCGACGCACTCCCTCTCAAGGACCAGGACGGGTTGCTGCACGGCGATGGCAAGCACACTGAAGCTCATGGCCACTCTGTGGTCATCGTAGCAGAAGACGCCATTCTCGGGTTGGTGAGCTCGCTGATAGGACGGCCGGTTACTTCAATACCGTCTTCCAACTCGTTGCACTTAACACCAAATTTGGCCAGCTCGTCGTACATGGCCAGGATGCGGTTGCATTCCTTGACACGCTGGTTGGCAATGCCGGTTATGCGCGTTGTGCCACTGGCCACAGCAGCAAGGACAGATGCGGTCAAAAAGGCGTCTGTCATGGGCTCCATGTCAACGTGGGGATGGCCTTAAGCGACCCAATGGGCGGGCCTGTAACCGTGGTTGAGGTGGCCGTCTGGGTCACCGTGCAACCCATGGGGCGCAGAACGCTGACGGCAAAGGCAGCATCGCCCTGCAGCGAGGCAGAGCCGATGTTGGGGATGGTGCACGTCGTGCCCGAAATAGCGGCGACAGCCAGAGGGTAGGTGGCGGAACTTGCGTCGCTCTCGACGACGTACTCTGCAGGGCTGCTATAGACACCAGTCGGGATGCGGTAGGTGTTGGGCTCGCTGCTCGACGTCTCGACGTGGATGCCAAAGGCCTGCATCATGGAGATGGTCATATCGATGTAGGGTTGGGAGATGGGCTTGCCGCCGACGAGGCGGAGAACGACAGGTTTCTTAGCGTACGGAGCAGCCATGAGGATGGACGACACGTACTGCGACGAGACAGTCGCAGCCAGCTCGATGATGCCGCCTTCCAGGCCACCAGCGGCGTCAATCTTGAGGGGCAGGCTCTTCTCTTTGCCGAGGTACTTGACCGTGACACCGTTGCTGCGCAGCGCATCCACAAGAGGACCGATGGGGCGTACCTTCATTCGGTCGTTGCCGGTGAGGACAGTAAGAGGAGACGGCAGAGGGGGAGCAGAGGGCCACGACAGACGTCAGGAAGCGCGAGGCTGTGCCGGCGTTGCCAAGGTAAAGGGGCTCGCCACTGGCAACAAACTTGCCGCCATTACCCTTGACAGACAGGACTCGCCAGACTCCTCCCACGAGTAGGTGGCGCCTTGAGCTGCAGGATGGCAGAGAGCATAAACTCTGTGTCGTCAGACCGAAGGAGGTTACGCAGACGGCAGGTGCCATTGGCAAGGGCAGCTAGCACGAGGGCACGGTTGGAGATGCTCTTGGAGCCAGGTGGAGCCACGGTAACATCCAGGGCTGAGGGGACACCAGGGGTGATACGAGCAGCTGGCGACAGGACGAGGCCAATGTCACGGTCGTCGACGACAGTGGCCTTGGGCTCGTAAGTGGCGCCAATGGCGGAGAGCAGGACGATTTTCTTCTTGGCGCCGTCATTCTTCTTGTCGACGGCCATCTTGTCGAGCACGACATTGACAGGGCACTTCTTTCCGGCGGTGAGCGAGATAATGCGCTTGTCGGCCAGCGACGTGGGCAGGTCGTAGCTGGCGATGCACTTGACGAGGCGGGCGACGGCGCTGGGGCGCAGGACCCCGAGGTAGCGGGCCAGTTCGGCCTCCTTGACCATGCCAATGGCCACAGCCTCGCCATGTAGGACCTGGGGTGTGAGGATAGCTTTCGTAGGCGTGGCCGATGGAGTGGCCAAAGTTGAGCAGGTTGCGCAGGCCGCCCTCTTTCTCGTCGGCGGAGACGACCTCGGCCTTGACGCGGGCAGAGGCCAGAACGATGCGCTTGAGAATGTCGCGGATGGGCGCGAGGTCCTCAAAGGTAGACTGGGCCGGACGGCCGCACACGGTCTGGATGACGAGCGGCGCATTCTCCTCGAGGGCGGTAAACTCGGCCTCGTTCCAGATGGCGGCGGTCTTGACGACCTCGGCCATGCCGTTGATGAACTCGCGCGTGGGCAGCGAGCCGAGGAAGTGCAGGTCGATGTAGACGCGCTGGGGCTGCCAGAAGGCGCCAATGAGGTTCTTGCCAAGCGGGGTGTCGATGGCGGTCTTTGCCGCCAATGGATGAGTCAACCATGGCAGCAGCGTGGTGGGCACCTGGACGAAGCGCACGCCGCGCATAAAGGTGGCGGCCACCGTAGCCGATCATGTCACCGATGACGCCGCCGCCGAGCGCAATGATGACGGTGTCGCGGGTGCACTTTTGGGACAGCAGTCCAGTCCTCGATCTCGGCCTTGGTCTCGCGGCCCTTGGAGGACTCGCCGGGCGAATGGAGGTAGCGTCAGCAGGCGGGCGCCGGCGGCCTTGGGCGCGGCTGGCCGGGTCTGCTCAAAAGCGGTGCGGAAGGCATCGACGTAGATGTGCGCAAGTTGGTGTCAGTGATCAGTACATACGTGGACGAGGGGATGTTGTGGAGCAGGTCGTGGGGGACAAAGTCGAGCCAGATGCCGTGGTCGACGATGATGCTGTCCTTGCCCAGGATGGAGATGCGTGAGGGCCCCGTGGCCGGAATCGGGGGATGCGGCCGCCATGGTTGCAACGGTGCTCGATGCGCGCTTGTCGAGGGCGTCTGGCGTCGAGCGTGGAAGCAATTGGCACAATGGCGGAAGAGGGGCGGGAGGGTTGGTGCTTGAGGAGGAAAGTGAGGGGATTCGCAAATTGGTGGGCGGCCCTTGGATGACTCCTTCCTTGACATGATTTTTTTGTAGTATTTTTCTGGGTCCCTCTTTCTCTTTCTGGTCTCTTTTTTTTTAAGCTCATTCTCAATGGCAGGGGCAGAAACACAGTGGTTTATTAGCTGCCAGATGGCGCTAATGCAGCGCTAGTCCGATTACGGTGTGACAGACTGGCCCTATGGGGAACAGTGCGCAGCGAAAATTGCAGCACCGGCACAGGAAGGAAGCTGGGGAAGTGCGCACGCATAGCTGCATAATCGTGTGGAGTGGGGGAAGGTGGGTGGGGGTACATATACGGTAGACGTAAGTCAGGTACAACTATGATAGGTACAAAGTACTCTGTATTATATTGTCCTCCCCTAGATACATGCATCCCATCTCCTCTCACCAAGAGTAGCTGTCGATCATTGGCCATTAACCGCACACGTTTTGCCAGCGGACGTATTATGCGGCGACGGCGCACACACAACGCATACAACGCACACAACGCACACAACGCACAACAGCCGCCGAGCAAGCAAGTGCCGGCAACCAGCATTGAAAAATGGACATGAGAAACATTTGTGCCAGTGTACTGGCGATCCCAGGCGCAGCACCCTACAGCTAAGGGGGAAGACATGAAGAAGAAAAGAAAAGTAGCGAAACGAAACGTCGACAACAACGACGTGCCGGGGCTCTTCCACTTTGTCAAACATATCGGGGTAGTCGTCCCAGCCTGGCCAAACAGGAGCCCTTCCGAGATCCTTCGTTCCCTTACCCAGCCCCTTCCCCTTCCCCCTTTCTTCCTTACAAACCATACCACCCTCCGCCCTGCCAGCACGCCGAGGCGGCGTTCCAGTCGGTCTGCGTGGAATACTGCGTTTGCCTACAGAGCAGGCCAATGTCGTGCCCGCCGACGTTAGCGAAATCCGCACCCATATATATATTTCCAGTGGCCCGGGATCTATCCGGAGTTCTGTGACTAACCCAAGCCACACTGTGGCGAGCGTGTTGATGGCAACGGTCTCGACCTGTGTCTCGGTGGCTCCATCGACCTCGTAGATGACCGTGTCGGCGTTGTCGGGGTCGCATACGGTTTGCGCTTCCGGGGTGCTAGTTGTGATGGCGAGTCTGTCAGCAGGAGACCGTGTGCCGCATGTCGCATGTCCGGCGGATTCACTGGTTTGAATACCGGCCCCTTTCACCAGCGTTACTTACACTGTCGAGGTTGAGCCCACATAATCTGTGATGGTAGTTGCCAATGGTTAGCCGCCTGCTTGCTTGTCCGATGTCCCTATCTTATCCTCTCTGTTCTCTTGTCTGTCATTCTGTGCCGGGCTTTCCACTCACAGGCTTCAGTCATCGTTGGTGCAAGGGCCGTTGTCGTCGACGTGCGCGTGATCGTATATGTCGTTTCGTAGACCGTCGATGTTGATGCCGCCACGGCTACCGGGGCCCGCCGGACCGCCCCTGGCGTCTCAACCGCTAGAGTCAGGCATAAGTCAGTAGTTGTCTTTCGCTGTTTCTGTGTCGGCCCCATGGGGTCTGCCGGCTGGGTGGGCATGGCATACAGTGTCCGCCACGGCCGCCGCCGCCGTGACCTCCACCGCCGTGGCCTCTGCCGCCGTGGCCTCCGCCGCCGTGGCCTCCACCGCCGCCCCCTCCTTTCGGGGTCAGCCTATTGTGTCTACACTTCCTCTAAATCGCAGTGTTGTAAGCTTTTGCCGCAGGGAAAAGATACGTACCTGGCCTGCCGCCGTGGCCTCCACCGCCGTGGCCTCCACCACCGTGGCCTCCACCACCGTGGCCTCCACCACCGTGGCCTCCACCGCCACGGCCTCCTCTCGCCGCCGCCACCTCGGCTACCACCCTACATATGCCACTTGTCAGCCACGCCGCTTCTCAGAGTTCTGCTTCCATCATAATCTCGAACTTACCTCCGCTGCTGCCGCCGCCGGGACGACCTCCTCCTCCTCCTCCACCGCCGGAGTGGCCTCCTCCTCCTCCTCCCTCCCCTCTCCTCCTCTTCTCCTCCACCCCCGCCTCCATGCTGCCCGCCGCTACCACCTTCGTTGCCACCACCACCGGGTCTTCCACTTCCTGCACCTCCTCCACTTCCTGGACCCGACCACCTCCACCACTACCGGCCCCACCCCGGTCTTCCACCCTCACCTCCTCCGTGGTTACCGTTTCCGCCCCCCCCGGTCTACCTCCTCCGCCGTGGGGGCCGCCTCCGGAACCTCTTGCCACCGCCACGTTCGGGCTGCTAAGAGTCAGAATTTCTTATGCTTCGGGAAATACACTTCTCGCTTGCGTCGGCTACCCTCGCTTCCAATCTCCACACCCGCCACCCACCCCCCTCCGATCCCTCTCCATAATACAGCATCAAAGCAAGATGCTGTCGGTGATGTGGTAACCACTTACCGCTGGGCTATTTCCCCGCCATGACCGTGCTCCCAACCCAACCGCCCTGGCTGAACCATGGCCGGCAAATCATTGCAACCCTTGAGGAATAGTGTTCTGGGGAACTACCGGTGGGGAATCGATCTGGGGTGTGAGCGGCTGGCTCTGGAAGTGGCATTGTGCATTCAGTATTTACCGTCGTAGTATAGGCAAGCGTCAAAACCCCTGTTGTCGAACTTGCTCGTATGTAGACAGTATGGTTGTCGTAGGCCCTTCACATAATCTGTTTATCAGTTTCATATGGCCCAGATCACACTGGCCTACCACACTAGGTGCCGGGGCATACACGT